>NW_021654310.1:15709396-15723756 GCF_001188975.3 Bactrocera oleae
ATCTTTTTGTTAGGCTGAGGGTAAAATTTGTAGTATATAAAAAAATTTTTTTTTGGAAAAAAAAATAAAAATTTTTTAACATCTACCCATTTACTTTTAAAGTAAATTTCGATTTAAAATTTTTATTTCGTAAACAAATTTTGATAAGTGGTCTAGAAGCAAAATAAAAATTTTATAACATCTATTTTGATAAGTGTTCTAGAAGCCGTGGACAGTCCTCTTTCTGGACAATGAAAAGTTATCAAATTAAAAAAATTTTATGTGGTCATTATTGGATTTTTTTTTCAAAAGTTTTATTTTTTTATAATCTACAAATTTTATCCTCAGGCTAAGCAAAAAAAGTTATAATTTTTTTCGCTCCATCCGAGCAGTCTCACCCCTATAAGGTAGAGTAAAATGCCTTAACCGATTCCTGCCAATGTTACTGAAGTAATCTAATATTACAATTTAAAGCGAAAGCTAATATTTTAGCTGAATTTATATACACTACATACTTAACTTCCACACGTACCAACATAAGTTGCTGCGTAATCAGCGTCTCATATTAGGTATCACTTGGAATCTATTTCGACGTCAGTCAGGAATGAGCTACACATAGCTCATAAAATTGCTGTGTAGCATTGTTCTAGTTAGATTCAGGAATCTCTTATTTTGCATAAAAATCCTATGACGATTCACAAAACATTCACTCAAAGCTCTAGTTTAAGTACACTGCCCGAGCATATTGAGGCTATAGCGCCGAACTATACACTACCAATTCCGTTAAATATATATATAAAGAGGACAGATTAAGGGAGGGAAATACAACTAAGCACGCAATGCTGACCTTCATGATTTTAGTCTTGAGTAATTTCTAATCATAGCTTGACAAACAGTTTAAGAACGCGTTGCTCTGGAATAAAGTGTGATACTGTTTTTATGACCAAACAACCTCGTCACAACTGTAACCTGCCTAGGTTCCAGGCTTCAGTCATTAGTCTCCTAATATTAACCTTTAAAGGTTGGATCTAATGAACTAAGCCTATGATACATTATAGTAAAACTTTTCATCGAGTAAAGCTACAGGCATATTACGGGTTACATGGATTTCGTCGAGGCAAAAACTGTCCTTTTTCAAAATTTCATCTTAAACATACGAATATTTTATTCAATACTAGTTTAGTATTCAAAGATACATCTTACAATGATTTTTGCAATTTAAAAGAAAATATATTCAAAACTCGCCATAGAGCAATTAACATTGCGGCAGTCCCTCGAGAAAAGTTGCCTCCGCGTTGACAGCATTAAGATGCCGCCAAGGCAAAAATTCTATGGTAACATTATACGTAATTACCGCGTTAATATATGAAAGCTGAATTTTAATATTCCTAATAGCTATACGACGAAAACAGATGTGTAACCTACATTAAAAAAAGATTACGGTAGCGGGTAAGTTTACCTTGTCCCTCATACATAAATGGTCAAATTTGTTGCATTTTCTGGTGAGTATCTCCTTGAACTTGAGTGTGTTTTTGAAAAATTACAACCACATCAGGTTAACATTGAACTAAACAAAAAACGGCAGCCGAATCAGATGTGATAGACAAAATATAACTATCGTCTTCTACGGTAAATATGATCGTGTACCGAATACCTATTTTATAACAACATAAATACGTACATTACGATATTGACACTGATAACATAATGTGTACGTCCAACTTGTTGAATGCTAATCCTAGATGCTGTACCATTTCACAGTACGACAAACATTGGAGTCATGTTCAACACGACAGCGATAAGGACAATTATTATTAACATGCAAGTTTTTTCCCGAATTCATAACCATCTGCGGCGCCTCCATATCTATGTGTGACCACGCACGTAGGTTTTGTATTGGAGAAACTAGCTACATAACACTCGAACGTCACACAGTTGCGATTTGTGTTTGCTAACGAAATAACGTGTTTCACGCACTTACGGGAAAGAAAACACATTTACATAAATAAGCTAATTAAAGTGCACGAGAGGATAACACTAGGCTAAATAACTTAAATAAAAAATTGTGTACAATTTTAGACCAAAATGCATTATTTTTAAACACAAACATCAAAATGTGCATGAAAGTCAAAATGTCCGCGAAATGTTTTGTTGGTAAGTTTTTAACTTATACACTACATGAGTAAATGATTAGTATAACAAGTTCTGAAAAAGAACTAAAATTGAAACGAAATTTATAAGCACAAAATTTGAAACCTGTAATATACTTTTTAAGTTAATATCAGTTAGAATTACTGTGAATACACATTGAATCTCGGAAAAGGCGTTGCAAAATTAAAACACTATCTGCATCTTGTTCACACCTTAATAGTCTCTCGTTTAGCTCAACCCCAGTCTTTAAGAACAAATAGACAGTTTTTCTAAGTCGTGGTGCTAAGACCAGAATGTTGAATTTGATATTTTTGATGCCTTCTCCAAGTACTAATGGAACTGGGCTAGCGTTGAGTGTTAAGCGTAAACGATAACATCTATCTCGCTCTTTATTAAAAACCCTACGGTCCGTTGTGTGACAGTAATTAAAAGCTAGGTCGAGGCAATTGTTTAAAATTTATTGGGGTTTGAAAACACCAATCCCATTGGTTTTCTCGACGGTTTAATGTATGAACTTAATTGAATTCGAGTCTGAAGTAAGTTACTTGTTCGTATTTAATAAAAAAATTTAAGTATAATAGATAATCTGGTATATATCAGTAATGATCTACATTTCTAGGCATAACGGTAAAGTAGCGTCTACTTTTGAATAAAATATCGACAGCAGCCACTCTATATCCACCAAAATACTTCTTTATCGTATTCAACTCCATATCAGGGATTCTAATAATCTCGAATCGGCGAACTCACATAAAAATTATAATAAAATGTTTATATATTTTACAGAAGTACTAATAATAATATTTCTAAAGGTTATACTTGTACAAGCCCACCATGTTGCATGCATTTTAGCTACAAACTTGCAAACTAGCTGTCATTTGATTGCCAAATTATTAACTGTCATCCATTATATTATGTCCTACAAAATGAATCTCTAATATTGGTTAGTTATAGCAGAAACTTTGAAAATATTTGTTGAAATATACACGCTAACAACACTTTATAAATTCGCTGAGCACGTGAAAACCACAAGTCGCTCACCTCAAACTGTTTAGCAATATAAAAGTTATCATTTGTTAGATAGGAATGCATTGTAAAGTGTAAAATAGACGATGAATAGGTATTAGCAATGTAGATAAATATTTAATTTACATATACATAAGAAATATATGCAAGAGAGATCCCAGATGTACTCGACTTGCATAAAATTATAAAAATTATTACTGCATTTCATATTACATAATTAGTGCAGACTGAAGATAAGTATATATGAGGATGTTGTTCATAATCTGATAACATATATATGTTAAGTAGGAGGTTCCAACTTCGCAGTCTTTACTTGCTCAAGAGTTAAACTTCTTGACCCAGTGACATTATTACAAAACGTTTTAAAATCGTTTTGGCGACAATATTGCTCAATATGGTTTTTGGTCGCATGAAATCCAAATCAATTCGCATAAAACCAGATGTAGCGGTAGTCTGTTTGGCCGTAATATTTATGAAAGGAAGTGCTATGAGTTTTTCACTTTCTCTGCAATTATAGACTTTTGAGAAGTTATTTAGGAGAGTTTTGCGCCAATTGTATTCGTTTCGCTTTTCCTATACAAAATTTGGTGAACAGACATAGTTCTCCGAGATTGTGTCCCAACTTTGATGATTAGACAGCCTTTTAAGCCTTTGTTCTTGCCATACAGGCTTGTTCTCTATACTGGAAACTCCGTTTTTTCGTAGCTATACCTGAGGTGTTTGAGAACAATCGATATCGATAGGCAATGTCAATCTTCCACTAAGATTTTTTTTTAACTAAAGAGTCCAATATAAGTCGATGGTTTATTTTAAGGTTTTTAAGGTTTTTAAGGTTACTGCTATTATTTCTGGTACAAGTATATGCAAAGAAGATGGAATTATAATGTGGCTGTTCAGCTGTCTATATCAGCGGCATATAAAACAGGCCCGCTGCCTGATTCCACTTTTTTCAGCGCTAATCTTATAATCTATGCGCACTTCCTAATGACGAGTATATGGGAGACCTCTTCTATTATCTTTCATAAGGTGTTCGTCTTCATGTTTTCACTGCTTTTGCAATTCTATCGGAATTTTCTCCTGGCTTGAAACTTTGAGGGGACGGTAAGCTTCACACTGCCGTATGTCGGTTGCCAATTTTTCGTTCTTTTCAGTTAGAAACCCGTTTTCATATAATTTAATATCTACTTGGAAAAGAAAGAAATTTAACAAAAAACACATTGTTCTACATCAAACGAAATATGTTTACCAATATTCTCGAATTGCAAAGTGTTGCTCAAGCAGTAGTTATAAAAATCTAAAGTTGTTGTGTAAAGTACAACTTCATTGTCTTACTCCCTCCACCAAAAACAAAAAAAAAAACAAAGTCAATCAACTGAGCTAACGCCACTCTTAGTTAAAGCAGCGCCGTTTCGCTGTCAACCCAACAATCGGGCTTTCGATATAGAACACCTTCGACCAACTCAGCAGAATTTTAGACACATGCAATGTACAAACGCATGCCAAATGCAACTCTTTCATTAACAAATCGAAGCAAGAACAAAAGAAAACATCCAAATTCATACTCACTCACTCCGAAGCGAAAATAGTTGGCACCACTTTTCAATATTAAGCGGACAAGTTGCATTCGTTGCAACTAGTACACAGTGGTGGCAGCCGAAGCACACCACAAACGTAAATCGCTTACAGCTTGTACAATAACGGTACATAAAAATGTCACCAAGGCAAACAAGAAGTGTATTGGCATATTCCGCGATAATTAGCTGTCTGACACGCCTAGATTGTTTAACTAAGGGTTAATTCATAATAATGTAAAATATAAATTTCGAAATGTAATGTTTCGAAACATGTGCCTACTTTTTCGTAAAGTTAACCATGAAGTTTACAGCAAATCTGAAGACTAATGAATATTTTTCTTTATAATTGTAATTGGAACATTTAGCCGCTGATATCTAAAACTATTGAGATCAAAGTTTATTTAAACGTATAAAACTCGTTTTAAACAAAGAGCAATAAAATGTTGTGGCTTGTTATGTGCATGTCCTAAGGGGACAGAAAAAGGTTGTGTGCTGGTAAATATGTAACGTTCTCCAAGAAGTTTTGTGTAAAGTTGCTGAGGCTATAGTCCTTTGCTGAATATAAATCCGAATACATTTTAGTGTCGCGTGTTAGAGATATCGTTTGAGACTTTTTTCATTTCAGAAGTTGGAGTCATATGCGACAAATCTTTCTGGAAAGTTTATATCCATTTTTATGTTATAACTAAGCCAATGTAGTTCTTAAGTTCTATGCTTATGGAAATGTCGTTATACCGGTAGAGTTGGCTCCATTTTGTGAGGAGAATGTCAACGCAGATCAGTCGAGCTGGTAGAGGTTATGTCTCTAATCTCTCTTATGGAATTTCTTTTTTATACCCTGAACAGGGTATATTAAGTATGCCAAGTTGTTTGTAACACCCAACAGGAAACGTTGGAGACGCTTAAAAGTACCATATATATGTATATAAATGATCAGCGTGACGAGCTAAGTCGATTTAGCTATGTCCGTTTCCGTCTGTCTATATATACTCGCACTAGTCCCTCAGTTATTCAGGTTATTGTGTGAGACAATGGTGCAGTCTCCGATAAAATTGTTTAGCCTGAGTCACTATAGCATATATGGTAATTGCCATACAAACTGACCGAGCAAAATCAAGTTCTTGTAAGGAATATTTTGTATTTGTGAAGATTATAATAGTTTCGGTGCAAACGAAGTTGACGTTTTTACTTGTTTCATTGTTGCTTTGTAGGATCGCGTATTTCGGGAACGACCATAGTGTAAAACATACTTTGCATGTTGCCTTTATTATTACAAAAAACAAGAATTATACTGAGCATATACTAATTTAAGCTCTTTATTATAACATAATTAATTTTTACTCTTTCTCTTTGTAGTTGCTGCGAATGTGCGCTGAATATGTTACTCGGCATATTCTGTTCCATCATAATATTTGCTGTCATAATCGGACTGATCGTGTACTTTACAGTATATTACCACAAGCATAGTGGTCAACAAGAAAAAGTGGTGCAGCAGCTTATATCAGTTGCGAATGAAACGTTTCGGGACTTCTTACCAAAATAACTAAAATTGAATTAAATTCGGTTTAAGACCAATTTTTGGCTTATGGAATAACTTTAGTATAAACCAGTGTTATTGTTGTTAAAACTGTATATTTTTTAAGTTTAATAAATTAAATAATAATTTAAATATTTATACAATAGAATTCACTGTTTTTTATTGTAGTTGCGAATTTATACAAAAATTAATGCAATTAGAGTACACCGCTGTTAATTTAATTAAACCTTGCTGTGAGCAAATTATGTATGAGTTAATTTACAAACATGCTATAAATATTTTGTTTATAGTGTTGATAATGTTTTTCATAATATTGCCTTTGCAATATCTACGACTTAACCCAAAATTTAGTGCATAGGTTATCTGTAGAAAATGAATGTATGTAGCTTATATATATACTATGTATATATATACTAATAGTAATTAGAAATAGTGCTTAACTAAATTATTACTTTCTTATTTAACTTCGTGCAGATAAATATCAATTGATTATGCTAGCAAAACTGTATGTGCCAATATACAGCCTAAAGCTTATCTAAGTAAACAATATTTTTTTGTTAATAAAATCTTAAATCTAATAAAAGCTTAGAAAAGCTCAAGGTTCTAGTTGAGCTGCTTGTAATACGCTGCTCTTTAGAAGGCTGGTAGATCTTCCTTTTTCAAGGGTTTTGTAATAAGGTTAGCTAAAAGGATTTGGATTAATTACGCAGTTTAAGTTCATAGTTCTTACTGCTGTCCTCTAGTTTCGCCTCTAGTTATTTCTTTACCATAGGAATGTCAAGATATTTGTGAATATTTTGATTACGCATGTATCATGGTGAACCCGTCAAATAACTCTAAGGATTTTGACTGAACCTGTGTAATATATCAACAGGGTATTCAGACCAGCTTTGTTAATTGTTAGTTGTTATTCGGTAGTTTTTACGTGAATTTTGATTTTATAAAATTAAGGACTATCGTTTACGAGTAACAGAGTAACAGCCGCAGTTGATCATTTTTCGTTACTACTCGCTACAAAATAATTTTAGACAATTTTTAAAAGAAAGTATTTAATGCCCAGAATTATAGAAGTATCAACTTGGATAAAAATAATTTAGAACATCGAGCAAAACAAAAAAAAACGTGGAGCCGAAAACGTCATTAGAGTAAAATAATAAAATATTTCAAATAGAAACACGAATAATTTGCTAAACTCTTTAATACACAACAAGGCAAAAACAAACAGAAGAATATGTGTTGGTAAGGACAAAGTCTTGATTCTTTATATTGCTTAAAATATATATAATAATATTTGAGTGTTTCTCCAATAATGAGTACACTTTTTGCACGTTCTCTTCAGCGGCTGCAGATACACGTGTTTTGTGCCACCGCCTGCATTGTGATCATCGCCTTAATAATTTCTTAAATTTGCTTTGGAGCTTTTGTTTTCCACAAAAGTCCAGATGCCGATAAAGAAAACTCGATTATGCAAGAATTGATGAGCTTTATTTTGAGGCCTTTTACAGGTTGATATGCGAATGTTATTTCAAGTAGAAATAATTACAGTTATTAAAATTGCGTTATAATTCAATTAATATGTTTATAGAATAAGAAATATAAAGATTTAAAGCTATTGGAGTTAAACGCATTGGTTATGGTATTCTATATAATAAATTAAGATTTTCAAGAAGAAGTTTAATAGTTTTCAAACATGAATTTTATAATCGTCTGCGAATTAAATTTGTTTGTCAAGACGAGTGAAAAATCACACAAGCGTTTGAGCGCCTAAGTTTATACAGAGTTTTTAAGTATGCAATTGCTGTTCATTTTTGATTTGCGTTTGATTTCATTTGAATTTGTGTAGATGAAGTTTTCATCTAATTTCAGTCTCGCTATTCTAATTTCTGACACGCTGTTAGATGAAATAACTAAGGTAATTCATAATAATGTAAATATAATTTTCGAAATGTAATTTTTCGAAACATGTGCCTCACTTTTTCGTAAGTTAACTCATGAAGTTTACAGGCAAATCTGAAAAACTAATGAAATATTTTTCATTCCGTGAATATACATAAGGCACATTGTAATTTGAAACATTTAGGTCGCTGATATCTAAAAACTATTGAGATCAAAAAAGATATTTAAAAGTAATAATAAACTCATTTTAACAAAGAGCAATAAAATGTATAGGCGATTATGTGAACGTCTCAGGTTCAGTAATGACAGTTGTGCGTCGTAACAAACTATTTTCAAAAGTTGGCGAACTACAAATGAAGTGTAGAGATACTCATACCTATTCCATTTGACATTAACGATAGATTTGTCTGGCTCCATATTTGTCGATCAGTTATAGAGATGGTGTTTTAAATATCTTCATCTCAGGGTTTTCTTATAGAATATTCATCTGCCATTAAGGCGTACGAAAAACTACAATTAATTTTGGGCTCAGCTAACCAAAACGTTTTCTCTTTATTAAGAACAATAATATGTAATATAAATATATTCCAGCTAAACCTAGGTTTCGCTGTCACCGTCTGTAATCTCGGTACACAACAGTGTTCGAAAATTGTTTGATCTTTATTGTATTGTACCCAGAGACTTGTGGTAGCCTTTTTATACGACTTTCTCAACATCAACTCTTTATATTTTTATTTTATAGTTTTTGCTTGAAATGGATTTCAAAACATCTTGATATTCATATGCATATCAAGTGATTGCTTACTAGCTTATTCAACTATATTTTTCTTCCAGCTGCGCCATGTGCCTTAACTATCTGTCCTTCAGCATATTTGTACCAGTTCTCATATTGTTGTTGTTATTGCTGACTCTGATTCAAATGAATGAGGATTAAAAAAAAGAGGAGAGGGTAAATGCTGCCTCGTGGTAGTTTTAAAGGCTTTTTTACAATACTTATTAAAAGGATTTTGTTTGAGTATTTCATAACATCACATATAACTTAAAATTTCGATATTTGTCTCCCGCGAATAAAGTTTAATATCGACGTTTAAATTTTTATACGAACTTTGATCGATCTTTTATAGATAAGTTTTATATTGAAAAATATCTCTTTACTAGATGAAGAAGTTCTCATTTCAAGAGAGGCATTAGGTGAGTGAAGGTGAGGTTGAAAAGATACAGACTCTGGGTGAGTTTTGTTGTCGAAAAAGGATTACAATTGTTTTTGAAGCTAAGATCCAGTAGAATGAAAAGCATATAAATGTTTGCGAATACATATATTGTTAGTAAGAACTAGATGAGCAAAAATGAGATTACGCTCCGAGTCAAACTGCTCCAATTTACCAAACAACCATATTGTATTTTAATAGAAATTTTTTTGCTAATTTTCTACAAAGTAATGATTAAAATTTTTAATCAAGACGTATTAAGCGTAAAGTCAGGAACACAGAGTACGTTTAAATCATTTTATTGATATTACGCAATAAATATGTACATAAAGTTTTTCGGAAATAATTTTTAAGCTTATGGGAGCATTGCAATATGTTCGAAATAATGTTAACTGAAATTTTTATATTTTTTGCCCTGGAAAACAAAATGTCTATTTTAATATAAGCGAATAGTGATAAAAGAATATAGATCAAGAAATTAAAACCAAAGCACGGAAATGTGCAAGTAAGAATGATCTAACGTTTTGACGCTAAGCATTTAGATACAGTCTAATATAAGTGAGCTAAAAATGGATATTTACGGCGGAATTTATTGATTGATTGAGATTACATATGCTCAACAAACCAAAGCATAAAGAGTACATATGCTCAAACAAACCAAAGCATAAAGATTACCGTTTAAAAAGCGTTCGATTGCTCAGACATCATGAGAAACTTTCTACATAGACTAAGTACATTGTTGGTGGATTTGAATGGATCAACCAATTTCCAGTATTTTGTCCGTTCTTAGGCCGAAATTTGTTTAAGTTGTATGATTGTACGGTAGTACCTTAATGGTTAAGTGCATAGATAATATATATCTCTATTAACTCTATTGATTGAACTCTATGGATTAAATAATGGCTATAAATACACTTTTTGGTACCTAAAATATTTTTTTTTAAATATAATTAAAAGTTTACTCAATATGTTTTTATACGTTTTGTAAACGATTTGTCTTGGAAATGTTTATATAAACATATCCGGCCTGTGTAACTAACCGAACTTTTCTCAGATTTTGCCCTGTGGTTGGTTTTGTACATTTGTCCGTCCTGTTAATTGCTGTTCGTGGCCATGCAGTTTATTGGCATTGTGGAACATAAAAGAGAAACCGAGAATGTTGTGAGAGAATTCTTTAAGTATATATCGGAGCGCCTATGAAAGCTTATTTATAATTTTCATAATATAAAAATTATATTTAATATTTATGAGTTTGTTTTATGTTCTACTTATATATAGTATATGAATAGTATACCAATATGTTACAATTGATAATAATGTTAAGTGCATGAAACAAAAAGCCTCTAATTTGTCCGAAGGTTCAATTAGAAGAGTTGTTTAAAAATACAGACACAGGATGGTGAATTAAAATTGTTAGACGCCCAGAAATAGATTCTCACTTAATGCTAGTGGTAATATATCCTACCAATAATTTCAAACGAAAACGAACTGAAAACAAAAGGCATATTAATACAGAAGATAGATGCTTCTAGGAAGCAAATCAATACGTTAAGCGTTTTAATCTATACATAGGAAACGGGTTTAAAAAAAGCCAATTTCAAATATTAAGTGCATATGCAAAGCAAGTCTTTATAAAAATATTAATGCAAAAAAGCAAATTGAAAATATTCAACTTAACAGCTTTTGATCGTATCACCTAAAACTTTATATGCGTTTTTTTCCCGAAGCTGTGTTTTCAAAGTCGGTTGTCAAGATTTTTTTTCCCCCCCCTCACGGAAGGCTACTTACCGATTTTAATTTGCAATGTTTTTTATAAAACGTCTGCAAAAATACAATATTCAACTTTGTTTTGTTTTTTTCATCCTAAAATTTAAGTTACTGATCTTAGTTTAAAAACGTATTTTTTTCCTTATTACTTTTATAATAATGTCATGAAATCTGCTGCGAACGGGAAGCAGCCTTTTTTCCGAGGGACTGCCAGAATGACCGTCGGTAATGACCGCAGTTTTTTATAATTTCCCTTCGCAAACATCACAAATATTTAGCAAGTATGTATCTGCGGAATAAAAAAAGTTTGAAAATAAACTATTTTGCATTTTTTATAAAAAAAAAAATTGAAAATAGGGTGTTTTTTTGGCTCAAACGAAACCGCCTGTAAGCCCCCTTAAGCTGAAAGTCAATGGATATAGAGTGAATTAATGTCTATTGATAAGTTCTTTGAAAAGGCACAAAAAAAATTCTAAAGATATTTGTTGTTTTTTACCTTTATTACATTTTACTATGAAATTTGGGTACGTTTTAATAATATGTTATAGTTTGACAGGTACTTATAAAATTATGTACTGCTAACAATGTTTAAAGGAAAGCCGTATGCACTTTAATTTGCAACTAGTGGAAACCTTTTTTGTGGTGTATGTACATATTTTATTTATTAAAGGACAATGTTCTTACCTGCTACTAAGTTAACTAGTACTTAATCGCCTGGATCCTTCTTTTAATTTTTAAAGTGTAAAATATCAAGGAGCACTGCCGAGTAACGATCAGTTCGTATGTAGCTTTGAATGACTACACTCGTACGAGAGCTCGCAATATTTTTAATTTTTTCTTTACATACAATCCTCAATATTACACAAATATAATGGCAATGCATAAGCAGTTTGAGCAACAAATTCTAGAATGATAGTATAAGCATTCACAGTTCCATTAGTGAGAAGAGCTTACATAACAACGTAAACGAAGCATGAGCAGCAGTTGGCGTTACATACTGATGTTCCAATTATTGAAGAAAATTGAAGAAATTGCGACAAATTAGATACTTGCAATTTATTGAAATGTGTGCACTTTCATATAGATCGAAACTAGAACTTCTCAATACCTTTGGGAGCCGGAAAGAATCCATTGAGTGAAAGACGTCTCTAACTGGTAGAACCGAACCAAGAGAAAGTCGTGCTAGACTTTCATTGCTTAATAAAGTTAATTATGTAGACATAATTTAACGCCTTTTTTTTTACATTTTTTGAATTACATATAACCGGTAGCTTGTTAACAGAGAATGTAATTCAAAGATTCACGAGCAAACAAAATATTTTTTAATTTATAGGCGTATTATAATTTTTTCTGGAGAAGATTAATAAAATTCTGGAAATATGGTTATTTTGATTATTTAGATTTTGACATAAAAATCGTAATGCCATTTGTATTTTTATGGAATTTTCGGATAAAATCATAAATACAGTCATAAAATGTGAATATTAGCTATCATATATTTAATAATATAAGTGGTATTATAATAAATAAATTATATGAAGAGTAACATTTTATAATAAAAAAATAAACGTTTAATTTAATAATTAATAATTATACTTATATACATATTAAAATCCAAAGTCGTTTTTTCTACTACCATATTTTTTTATTAAGATTGGTTAACCCATATTAACTATGCGACGTAATGCGATTTTGTTGTAATTAAAAAGACAGGAAGCTTCAACCAGTAAGCAGATTACACTAATACAAACACAAAAAATATAGGTAGGTAGGTAGTAGTGGATGTCTGACGAGCCAGAGCTAGGCCTTTTTAAAGAGGCTGCATGGATACTGGTTCGGCGTGTACGGCTTCATTTCTACTTTAACTTTTCAACTTTTTTTTACTGTAGCGTTTCATTTTACTTAAACAAAATTTAATTTTTTTAATGCCTTGAATTAAAAGTTATTTTTTCAATTTTTTATCAATTATTATTATTTTTTTTATTTTGCTTAATTTCTAATTGTATTATAAAAAAGTTCTAACTTCTATTTATTTTTGCAACTCAAAAATGTGACTTGCACATTTTAATTGCTCGATAGTGCCCGTTATAAGCTCACTTTTAACAACAACACTTTTTTACAACCACCTCTTAGCATTCCTCACTCTTCTTTTCTAATTCCAGTGAGCTTTTAATCTTTTTAATCTCAAATTGATTTAATAATCATAGGAAATTCAAATAGTTTTTGTAATAATTTTGCTATAAAACAACACTGAGTTTAATAGTAATAGGCGTATTCGAAATGAGAAAGGGAAACAGAAAAATGAGCTCGACAAAATTTTTGCAATTAAAATTATGCAAATAAGAAATTTGAGTACTATAAGAATTTAAGAGAGCAGAAAAAGCTATGTGCGCATACTCAGGTGGTTAATTGAGATGTCAGTGCAAGTGAATTCTTATAATAAAATGCAGTGAATATTTGAGCAAACGCTTCTCGAGAAGTATACAATTTTTTAATCTACATTAAAAAAAATGATTACGGTAGCGGTTAAGTTTACCTTGTCCACCGAACATACATAGCCATAAAATTTGTTGATTTTCTGGTGAATCCCTTGAATTTGAAGTGTGTGCTTTTGAAAATTACAACCACACAGGTTAATCGTTGGACTAAACAAAAAATCGCAGCCAATCAATAGTGATAAGAAAATATAACTATCGTTCTTCATAGGTACATATATCGGTAACAAATACTTATTTTTATCAACACATAAATATGTCTCATTACGATATTGACACTGATAACATAATGTGTCACGTCCAACCTGTTGAATGCTTAACCCTTAGGTGATAGACACTGTATCGTTTCAAGTACGACAAACATTGAGTCATGTTACACACGACTAGTGATAAAGATAATTATTATTAAGTGCACGTATTTCCCGATAATAAAACATTTGTGGTCTCCTATCTATGTATGTGCCACGCACGGGTTAAGTTTTTCTATTGGGAAAAATAGCTAATAACACTCGAGTGTCACGACAGTTGCGGTTTGTGTTTGCTAACGAAATAACGTGTTTCACGCACTTACGGAAAGGAAAAAACGATTTACATAACCGTTAAACGCCGACCAGTGATTCACCGATATCGAACGAACTAACATATAAATAATTAAAGTACACGAGAGGATTACACTAGGCTTTAATAATATTTAAATAAAAAAATTTGTGTACTAATTTGTAGAATT
>NW_021654318.1:0-19862 GCF_001188975.3 Bactrocera oleae
CCGATGCAAGTCCGAAAAAACGAGTTTTTTCGTGAATTTTTTCAAAAGGCATCTAATTTTATAATTAAATAAATAATAATGTACATTAATACAATTTAATATACTTTGATAATCTGTGATACATTTTGTGAAACTTTGGATTTCCTTGATCTCGTACCGATCTTCAGCAGGACCTCTCTAAAAAGGTACCTAAAAGTGAGAGAAATTTGTTCTACTTTCTCAAACATATTTAAATAGATAAACTATCTAGCCTAACTAGCCCTATCTACTTTCGAGTAAGTTTCACTCTTTTGAAATAGCCTTCTGAAAATTCGAGTATATTTCTGATTTCCTCAAATCTGTCAGATTATTATTTAGAGGATCAGGTGGAAAAGTATAATGTCTGCAGACTTGAAGAGCTTATATCATTTAAACAATATTTCTATAATAAAGGGGGTTTTTTCAAAATATGAGGTTTTCAAGAAGAAATAAAACGCATACAGTTTGATGTTATAGTCAAGAATTTAGTCCTTCATTAAATTGAGTGTTTCGTTGGCTCTATGACATATAGCGCCGTATCTTTGGAGCCAAAAATCGTCTAAATGTGGCACGAAAAAGTGATTATCCATGGCTTTATAGCGTTCTCCATTCACTGTAACATTATGACCAGCTTCATTTTTAAAGTAATATGCAGCAATGATTTTCTCTGTCCATAGAGCACACCAAACAATGACTTTTTGAGGATGTGACTGCGTCTCAACAATGGCCTGTAGATTATAATCACTCCTACTACAAAACAAACAAATTGAGTATAAATCAAATAACAGCTGTCAAAAAGACCAACTCCGAAAAAGATACTGACTAATTGTAAACGACTCGTCTAAAAAAAACAGCTGTTTTAAGAAAAAGGATCAAGTTCTGAAATGAAAAAAATATTTTAATTTAGACAAATAANCCGATGCAAGTCCGAAAAAACGAGTTTTTTCGTGAATTTTTTCAAAATGCATCTAATTTTATAATTAAATAAAGAATAATGTACATTAATAGAATTTAATATACTTTGATAATCTGTGATACATTTTGTGAAACTTTGGATTTACTTGATCTCGTACCGATCTTCAGCAGGACCTCTCTAAAAAGGTACCTAAAAGTGAGAGAAATTTGTTCTACTTTCTCAACTTTAAATAGATAAACTATCTAGCCTAACTAGCTCTATCTACTTTCGAGTAAGTTTCACTCTTTTGAAATAGCCTTCTGAAATATTCGAGTATATTTCTGATTTCATCAAATCTGTCAGCTTCGCATACATTTATATACATTCTAGGATAAACTTGACCAAACTTTTAACATGAATCACTTAAGTAAAAAAATAAGTTAAGGAAGATCTGTCTGATTATTATTTAGAGGATCAGGTGGAAAAGTATAAAGTCTGCAGACTTGAAGAGCATATATCATTAAAACAATATTTCTATAATAAAGGGGGTTTTTTCAAAATATGTGGTTTTCAAGAAGAAATAAAACGCATACAGTTTAATGTTATAGTCAAGAATTTAGTCCTTCATTAAATTGATTGTTTCGTTTGCTCTATGGCATATAGCGCCGCATCTTTGGAGCTAAAAATCATCCAAATTAGGCACGAAAAAGTGATTATCCCTGGCTTTATAGCGTTCCCCATTCACTGCAACATTATGACCAGCGTCATTTTTGATTAATATGCAGCATTGATTTTCTCTGCCCATAGAGCACACCAAACAATGACTTTTTGAGGATGTGACAGCGTCTCAATAATGGCCTGTAGATTATAATCACTCTTACAATGCGACAATTTTGCTTTTTGACGTACTCATTCAATCACAAGTGAGGTTCATCGTAGAACAAAATTTTGCCCGATGTGTCGAACCGAAACAAATTGAGTATAAATCAAATAACAGCTATCAAAAAGATCAACTCCGAAAAAGATACTGACTCATTGTAAACGACAAAAAAAAAAGCACGTGCTTTAAGAAAAATTCTGAAAAGAAAAAATATTTTCATTTAGACAAATAATGGTGAAGTTCAACAGCATTGTGGGTAAAACCTTAAATAGCTTCCAATTATAATTAATATTGAACAATTTCAAGCAAATTAACCGCAAGTCTTACAGCACTTCTTCCGGATGCTCATTACTCTTTTGCACTAAAATAAATTATTTATATACTATATACATATACATGTATGTACAACGAACTCCCTCATGTTTTCGCGCACTTAGTGTCACCATTCACACCAGAAGTGCCACTTGGCGGCAGGACCACATCTGGACGAGCGATCGCCAGCAAGAATAGATCGGTAAGAACACTTTTGAGTCACAAGTAAAGTACACAAACGCAATTATATACAAACATGCATACGTAAATATATTTGTGCGAACTTATAAATAATAGTATGTCAAGTTAAGCGACTGAAGAGTCAAGCAGTTGCACAAACACAGAAACTTTAGTGAATCAAAAGTGATCGTAAGCAAAGTAATCGAGGCGTTGATCGTGCTGAGGCCATTGAATCGGTTGTGTTGCTTGTCTGCGCAACTGACTCGACTGGTGACACTTGAACGGAAGATTAAAAATTAACTACATATGTATTTGCATACAGATTAACAAACGTACATGTGTATATATACACGAATCGCTGGCGTCAGCAACGGACTTGTGCAGCAATAAGCGCACTGATGCCGTTGAAAACGCGAATGTCTGAAGCATTTGTGAGTGTATGCAGGCAAAAAGAGAAAATAAATTAAAAATTGCGAATTGCCCGACATTAATCACATGGGAAAAATTCATGCAAAACAGAATGTTGTTGCCGTTGCTCCTAAGACCCGACAATGAAAGCATAAAACAACAAGCCTAAGACGACAGCGCGACGTTGGGATTTTGTAAGATCAGCAAGCACTGCTGCTGATTATGAGTAGAGGAACTGGATGATTGAACATGATTTAGAAGTTGTGTTGGTGAATGAAGTGGCGAAGTGGTGTGAGAGGTCGACCGGCAGCTGTTGGCGTAAACGTGAATGGAGTTTGCGTGCCATAAGCATAAGCTTATGGAATATGGTCGCGTCAATTTGGAGACATGATGGACGCAAGTTTAATGAATACAACATGGTGTAACCAGTGGAAAAAATTCAATTATTATGAAAAAAGTCAAAAATTAAATTAATAATACTACAGCGAAAGAGATAAATCTATTTGAGGTTTGAAGCAATTTATTATTAATCCAAAAAAAAATATAACAAGTTCAACTACCGCGCCACGCTGCGCCGCAACGCACGTGTAGCTGCAGTTATGCGTAAAATAAATTATTTCAAATGTCAAAAAATGAAATATTACGCAGTCATTAAACCGATATTTGCATTTGAGGTTCTCCATTCATTTTTGTTTTTTCATAAATTTTCTCATTCTGTTCGTCGCACGCACTTGCACTGCCGGTCTTTACAGCAATATACTTTTTGCATGTTTCTTAAATGCATTTTTTCGATTTTTTTCTTTTTATGTGAACATTACTCATTGCATTTCTTTGCTGATAATCGCTTTTGCTATACCTCTTTTCTTGTTTTTTTCCTTCCAGACATTTACACTTGTTGCAGCGAAGTATTTGGCTCATGTCGTACATCATGCGAAAATGTAAGTGCATATATATTTTATTCATATGTATTTGTAAGTGCGTTAAAACCAGTGACTGCGCGTAGTTGTCATGATTTTTGACAGTTAACGGTACTTTCCGTCATATCACATCGTTCAAATGTCAATGCGTTAAGCTGGCGAACGTGTTGTAATGTTGTTGATTTATGGTTTAGCTATTTTGAAAGTTTGATTTACGATTCGGTAAAATGAGGTGGTTTAGGTGGGCTGAAAAGTTTAGATGACCATGTTTATATATACATTTATAAATGTGTATGACTACCAGTTGTCAAAAATGTTGTAAACATCACTGCAAGTGTGTTGAGTATTTTCTTTCCAACTTCCAACTCTTGAAAGTGTTTTCATTCTTAAGGGGGCATTCTAGTCTAGAGACATGAATTTTAGGTAACTTTTAAAGTGTCGTAAAAAAAAGGCAATCAATTTTTTTATCAGTTATTTATTATGAGCATATCTACCCTCCTAGTCATCTGAAATAAAAAAAAGATTATCAATCTGCAATGATGTCGCAATTGTATGACGACTGTTTGACAGTATTGGCGACTGTTTGAAAAAAAAAACATACAACAAAAACAAACATTGTGAATATTTAAATTTGGGGATGAGGCAAGTTCATACTCGAGAGACTTATATAAAGAAGATTCTCTGGAAATTTTAAGTAAAGCGGTCTAGTAGAACTCGAGAAATCTTGGGTATTGTATTGAAAAAGTCTGGCCTGGGAAAACCGCATTTAAAGTTTCGCGTAAAGGTTTTTATTCGATTAGATCCAGATCAGTAAAATGTCTATATATCCGAAAATAATTAAAATTTTCAAAAATCCTCTCGTAGACATATTCTTGAATAATTAAACTTTGAATACATGAAAAATTTTTTTTTTTTAATTCTTCACTAGAATACCCCTTGAAAAGAGCTACAATATCTTTCCTTTCAACTCTCTTATGTCGTTGCGTTAAACGTAGAAAAATATGCAGACTGAAGCATTGTCACAAAAAGTTTTTTTTCAGCAATTTAAAAATTTGAGAACTTGCAGGGAAATCTTGAAGTATACAGACACATTTCTAGTTCAGAACCAAAAAAATTTTTTTCGAATTTCGTCATTTACAATACTTGTTTATGAAGCCTATTGGCTACTTTGTTCGGTGCAGAGAGCTCAGAAGAGCTATGCTCGCTAAGAAGCTTAAGCTTATGGGTCCGAACGGATATATTCTGAAATTCACTTTTCTACGATGGCGTCGCTATAAATATGGCGGGAGATATGATGGGCTTTGAAGTCTACATACAGCTTTCCAAGTCTACATATAAGTACAATACAAGATTCTCGTCTTTTTCAATCTGCTTGCAACTCTTCAATGAGAAGATGGCACTTATGACGACTCTGGATAATATTTCAAGCTATTTAAGGTTAACAGTGATATGGATGATAGATGCCATTCAAAAATTTGAAAATATCGAATAAATTTCGGAGTTGATCATATATTGTATTGCTTTAGATCCTTGTCTAGGTATAACTTCGGGTAAGAAAGCAAGACTTGTGCGTCGCCAACTCGAGAGTTTGTATACTATACATTTTCCTATGAATTTCTACAACTTCTGCAATCATCACCCGAGCATTAAACTGTCGGTTTCACGAAAAACCGCTTACGGCGCATGCGTGCACCTTCTAAGCGTAAATCATATAATCTAATAGCTACACCTCGTAAAGCGTGTGTCTGCACTCAGCCAACGAATAAGTTTGCTAATTTTATTGCCGCTTCAGCCCACCCGAAAAAATCGCGTCTATTAAGGCGTCTAAGCAAATGCTAAAAAGACAGTTAATGACTGACAAGTTTATTAAAAGCTTATCCTTATCGCTATGCAGCCGTCATTTAAACATTGTGGGCACTAGCAAAGAGACCTAATGAAAATTGTGCGAAATTTGCATTTTTAAATTGCCAAGACAACCCACATGTGGTGACAGGCCTAACATATACCAGTCTATACATATATATATGCAGAAAGTTGTATATATGCGCTATCTATTTGGATATTAATGTGCATGTGAAATGCGGCAAATTGCGTGGGGGTGTCGCATATCAAATTTTTATAATTTTTTTTTGCGTCACAAAATAGCATTCTTTATCATTTGGGTTAGTGCGCATGCGTGTGTGTGTGTGCGTGTCGGCAACATTCGCTGTGATCTCCGCTATGAAATTAAGAGGCTGGCCAAGTTTAAATGCTAACGCCCATATTGGCTAAATAATTTGTTGTTGCTTAATTGACGTTTACGTGATAAAATGCATATTTTGCATTCACCACGTGAAATGCTATTTATTCTTACATACTTTGTACACCCGCGGAGGCGCTACAGGTTTACCTGCATGCATGCTAAGCGAGTATTTGTCGTGCTTTCTCATTGCGTGGCGCACTGCTCCAGGTTGGTGGTACGCTGACGCGTCAAAGTGAGCAAACATACAGATATCAGTTATATACATATGTATGTATATATATATACAGATAGCTACTAATACTCACACTTACCAGTTTTTCTTTAGCACGGTGTAAGTTGACAGAGTTTATCGGCGTTATTCGCGTTAGTTGACAGCGAATCCAGTTCGCCTGAAGCGCCTGCGCAACAGTGAAATTTACATGTGTAACAACACAAACACATATGTACATTTGTATTAAAATTTCCATGCATTTACACTTGCGTGTCCGTTTGCTCGACTAATTGCGTGATTTAGCAGCAAGAGTCTGCACAAATTGTTAAAAATAAATAGTATATAAATAATTCGAATACTGCTATTGCATATCTGCATACAATCGTATACATACATACACATTTACACATTTAAATGCGCTTTAAAGTCCGCCATTAAGCCATTACCAGTTTGTCACTCGCTTAACAACTATTGACAACTTAAAATGCTGTCATTTAATTCTTAATATTACCTCGTTACTGTCTTAAACTAGTATTTTGATATCGTACTTCCACCATACGTAAATTCTTGTGTGCAGTCATTAGGTTGACCATAAAGTGGCGTTGAAATTTGCGCATGCGCCACAGCCACTTATTTATTTGCCTATGCGCACATACATTTATATAGTAGATATGTATTTATGTGAACGATGTTGCAATTAGTGAACGACATGTAGCCAAACTGATCGATAAAAAGCAGGCAACGGTTCCTTCCTGCTTAGATTGATACAGGGTGTTTCTTTTGTGTGCTAGAAAATTTTTATTTCAAAAGAAGAAAAAACGTTAGCTGCGGCTGCACCCAAGCTTTAATACATATAAAAGGTGCATTTCTTATATTATTAAAGGCTATGAAAGATCTTCAACTTAATTTTGATCGATCAGTTTATATGACAGCTATATGCTATAGTGGTCCGATCTGAACAATTAATATGGCTGTTGTAGCATTGCTTGGATAAGTAATCCTTGCTAAATTTCGTGAAAATATCTTGCCAAATTTAAAAGTTTCCCATACAAGGACTTCATTTGATGGTTCAGTTTGTATGGCAGCTTTATTCGTGGCAGCTAAGTTCGTAACTTTAGTGTTTCAGCGCAATTTCGGTCATATGGGCAACTACTCGACCAAAATTTATGAATACCATCCCATCAGAGTTATTTCAAACCACCTTTCCTAGCATAAGTGGCCTTATCTCACGAAAAACGTTCCGAAACCGAAAATTGCCGAAGTTTACCGATCATAAATGTCAACAATATGTACCTATATTGATAACTTGTTTGACAGCTATTGCACTGAAAAATTTTATGCCTCAAAAAGCACCCTATATGGCAATAAGCATACTATTCCTCCAAATTTACAGCCTTTCTCACAACTTTAGTAGTAAAACTAGGATATTACGTGAAATTTATAAATTAGCTCATAAATCAGTTAGAACTGGTTCAGAAATAGATTTGCAGAATAAGTGATTGGTGTTTGCCGCTAATTGAAAACTTGTAATAATGAAAAAGAGATTCCGCTATGAGTATGCAACGGTAATAATAATGAAAAATACCCGATCTGGTTTTAATTTTAAGAGTTGCATTCATAATTATTAAGTTGCTTTTGTTGCTTTTATTTCAACATTTTATTAATTTCGATTTTTAATTTTCGAAATATGGCAAATACAGTTTCAATTAATTTTTTTACAATTTTGAATTTTTTTAAATGCTAAAAAAGTAACATAGTATAGCAATAATAATTCCTTTTAGGTTGGATTAATTTAACTGCAAATGTGTTAACCAGTTTAAAATTTCAAAATGGCCATCAAAGTCAAAAGCTGCTCACATAAATTAGCTAAACTCTCCAAGAAATATTTATAATTGACAGACTTTCAGCTTTCAAAACTTCTTCGTCGCCGTTAATTGACAGTTCCATTGATTAACTACAACTTTTAGTGTTTTATTTATTTTTTCAAACATATTCAATATTTTATCCTTTCCCGTAAAAGTTAATAAATTGCATGACTCTTCTAATTTGTTTTTGCATCAATCAAAAGCATAAAGTAAATAAAAAACCACAACCAAACTAGTCACATATTCGCACTCAAACTCAGTCAGCGGTCCACTGGCGAGACAGCAATACAAGTACAGCGATTCCAAAACTTTTTTTGTGAAAATAGAAATTTGAATGTATGAATTTTATTTATTTATTTTTCTAACATATAATTTTAGGACTTTTTATAACAATTTGATCTATATCATCGTCTGTATTAAATCTCTCTCCGAAGAGTTATAATGGTATCATTTTTCCTCCACAGTTTCAAACTAAAAAATTTCTTTAAGTAGGGCAGCTGTATATTGTTTCGCTTTTTGAATAGCATATTGGTTTCTGTATCATTACCAAATTTATGAAGCAGTTCTTCTCAACATCTACATTTCTTCATAAGTTCAATGAGCCAAAGATACGTTCTAAACAACTTACACTATTCGGAGCATTAGAAGCTGTTCGGCCATCTGTCAACATTCGTATTATGTCCATTGTAAATAGTTTGGGAATCACTGCTTTTGTTGCCAAGCAATTCTTTAAATTTGCATAAGTAAACGTTGTAGCTACAAACTGCCTGAAGGCAATTCGCTTGTTATGAATGAATTTATGAAAATTGAAACTGAACCATTGCTGAATGGGTATTTGTAGGTGTGTGTTTTAAGTCTGCTTTGTTCCGCTTAAATTAAAAGAGACAGAGGATATCAACTAAGTAAGCGCGAAAACTAGTTTAATTTACTTTACAGCTTTAACCAGCTTAAGTCGTTCTGCTTGGCCTCGGTTAGTGATCAGCGATACCGACACAAACTTATATGGAGCTGTTGGTGGATCATTCACTAGCGATTAAGGGACACTGTTTTAGGGACTTTTACTCCACTCTGCAGTTTCCTGTTAACTAACAGAGCTGTTATAAATTTTATTATCCCAAAGACGTGAAATTGAATATTCAATTAAGTTGTAATATGATAATTCAATTAATTTTTATCGATAAAACCATCTTTCTATATCTGCAGCAATTGAATTTCGCAGCAATAGTACTTTGAAATTGAAAATATACCGCGAGTTTCCTTTAAATTATTTCCCCTCACCGCTCAAAAAACACTTAAATGCAACAATACAAATTCTTCTTACACTTTCCGCTTGAAATTCAAGTATAATCAGAGGAAATTTCACACCCACAACTTGTCACATGACATTCAAACAGCTATGAATATATGCTGTGTATGTGCACTCGCATATCCGACATCACTCCTCGCCACGCATTGTGGTCTTTATCATGGCAAAACGATCACACCCGGTGTTCTTAATCGCAGTGCTTTTGTTTTGATATTGGTGATCGGAAAACAATTAAGCACTTTGCCAACCAACAACAAAAAAAGCAATAGCAGATTTAACAAGCAGTGCGATCAAGTTACTGTGTGCAGTGGGATTTGGGTGGAAAAATTACGTAAAATTTGTTTGCTTGAAGGTTAAGTTCCGAAAACAGACTATTAATATTATTATTGTGAATACTAAACTAGCGACGCGGAAGAGGCATGAAATATTGAGGTTAGATTTGTGAGCTAGTTCTTTCTTGAATGAAATTATATTTGGAAATATTAAGTATTTTTCTAGATTTAGATTCATTATTCGAAAAACTAATGCTCTATTCTAACTTAAATAATTTTCCCTAAAATATGTATGAGTTAAATATTTAAGTTGGTGTCTGGTTGGTTGATCTGTACCACTGTACACTGTAGCAAGCGGTAGACATTTCAGAATGAAAACATTGTCGAAATAGCGCACAAATAAGAACAAAAATTTAAGAAAAAGAAATCTGATGTTAACGAAAAACAAGACAACCTGCTGAGTTGAATGTGAAACACGCTCGTAAATTAAAGGAGCAACAAACATGATATCAAATGTGAGTGGAGCAAGAACATACTTACATACATACATACATACATACTTGTATAATATAAGGATAACTGGTGTGTCATACACACATGAAAGAGAGAGTGAAAATTGAAAAGGAAACAAAATTATGTTTTTTAAGAGAAATCTGATATTAAATTTTGTACAATGCTACTCGCAAGATGCAGCGCAAAGCGACACACACAGAAATGTGCAAAGCGCCTTATCTGCGATCTTTCAACTTACCTCGAAGACGATCAATGTGGCCATAGGTAAATGTGATCGCTCGATATGGCCGCATTGTGTGCATACATATTTACATACATACATACATTTATATACACGTACATACATATGTATGCTATATGTGTTAGTTGCATACGCGCGATCTGCGTGGCTTGTCGCATTGTCTGTCGAGCCGTTTGGGTAAGTGGGCACTTTTATGTCTCTTACTTTTTTACGAGTGTGCAGCGCATCGCTCGTACAGCTGCACGATCATGTGTCGCAAACAATAATTAAACACTTTTTTGCCTTGCATGAGGTGTAAATTGCAATTTTATTGAGCGGGCGTTGCGCTTTTTTAATTCTGATTTAAAAAAATTTTTATTGTTCAGGTTTTTTAGCGCAATGAGTTTGTGCATATTGAGTTCCAAGTTTTTTTTGCAAATAAAATATGTGGGTTTGTAGGAGTTATACGATTTTCCTTTATTCAAAATAACTACTTGAATGCATTTTGTATTAAACAAATTATAATAATTTTGAAATTTAATTAAAATAAAACGTTCAAATTATCCGAAATAAAAAAACTGCTGCACCAAAGCTAAATCAGCCTTCACAGGTGCAATTTTTATAACATGAGGACATAAGTTTGACCGATCACTTTGTATGGCAGCTATGTATATGTTTTACTGGTCCGATATCGGTGGTTCCAACAAAGCAGCAACTTATTGGGTGGAGAAGGACGTATTAGAAGCTTCGATATCTCAAAAACTAATGGACTAGTTCGCGTATATACGGAGCTGGCTAAATCGATTCAGCTCATCACGCTGATCATTTATATTATATATGAACCATACTCTATAGTGTGAGTCTCCGGCGTGGAAAATTTATTATACCCGGTTAATGGTATAAAAACACAGCTAATTGGGATTATTTATAGCTAGAAAACCCCATAAATTTCCTAAATATTTTGAACCTTTTTAAATATCTATAGGTTGGAATATCCAGTGCTGCTGATGGCAGTGAGGTTCCTTAATTAAACTCATAAAGCATTTTCTTCTGTTAAGAGTATAAATGCCAAACATAGATAACATTGGGTCAATGCTATTTATATAAAGCTAATAATACGAATTCCGATCCTCTGGTTGCCGTTTTCCACATCAAGTCAATATATTAAATTTAGCCTTTCCGTTGAGAATTGTAATTTGAAAGTCACGAGGTGACTTCAGAGGAAGCTGGCTGTCAGCTGGCTCTATATAAGTAAAGCAGGCGCCGTGCCTGTCCAGTACTTAGGTGACTCAAGTGACTCGATGTGATGTGATTTGAAAGTCTTGAGGTGACCTCAGAAGAAGCTGGCTACCAGCTGGCTCTATATAAGTAAAGTAGTCACCGTGCATGGCAGGTGATTAGGTGACTCTCGAGCCTCGCTGCGATGTGATAAAAGTCATGAGGTGACTTCGAAGGAAGCTGGCTGTTAGCTGGCTCTATATAAGTAAAGCAGGCGCCGTGCCTGTCCAGTACTTAGGTGACTCAAGTGACTCGATGTGATGTGATTTGAAAGTCTTGAGGTGACCTCAGAAGAAGCTGGCTACCAGCTGGCTCTATATAAGTAAAGTAGGCACCGTGCATGGCAGGTGCTTAGGTGACTCTCGAGCCTCGCTGCGATGTGATTTAAAAGTCAAGAGGTGACTTCGAAGGAAGCTGGTAGTCAGCTGGCTTTATATAAGCAAAGCAGGCGCCGTGTCTGTCCAGTACTTAGGTGACTCAAGTGACTCGACGTAATGTGATTTGAAAGTCATGAGGTGACTTCAGTGAAAGCTGGCTTTCAGCTGGCGCTATATAAGTAAAGTAGCCACCGTGCATGACAGGTGCTTAGGTGACTCTCGCCCATCGATGTGATGTGATTTAGAAATCACGAGGTGACCTCACCGGAAGCTGGCTGGCTGGTTGTGGACTTGGCTAAAATAACCAAAGGTTGTTGACTTGGCTAAATTTAGGCAAAGGTTGTGGACTTGACTAAATGTAAACAAAGGTTGGGGACTTAGCTAAATGTAAACAAAACGGTCATTAACCTCATAAAATGTAAGCAAAGGGTTCATTGACCTAGGCAAAATGTAAACAAAAAGGTCTTTGACCTCATAATGTAAACAAAGGGGTCATTGACCTCATAAAATGTAAACAAAAGGGTCATTGACCCCAAATGTAAACAGAGGTTTTTGACTTGGCTAAATGTAAACAAAGGTTGGTGACTTGGCTAAATGTAAACAAAAGGGTCATTAACCTCATAAAATGTAAACAAAGGGTTCATTGACCTCATAAAATGTAAACAAAGGGTTCATTGACCTCTGCAAAATGTAAACAAAGAGGTCATTGACCTCATAAAATGTAAACAAAAGGGTCATTGACCCTAAAGGTAAACATAGGTTGTGGCCTTGGCTAAATGTAAACAAAGGTGGTTGATTTGGCTAAATGTAAACAATGGTTGGGGACTTGGCTAAATGTAAACAAAGGGATCATTGACCTAATAAAATGTAAGCAAAAAGGTCATTGACTTCATTATGTAAACAAAGGGCTTAATTAGTTAGTTTGGTAGTTTAAACAAAGTCCTTGTATGTACCTTTTTATTTGATTTGGATTATTGTCCAAGGCAACACTAAAATCTACGAATATATTATCCAGGTCGGACCATAATATATAAAATAATGTTTTGCTACACCTTAAGGTATTTCCGCACCCGAACCTATCTCTTTCTTACTTGTTTCCCTTGTCTTTGCTTGTGTTCGCTATTTAGTAAAGTCATTAATTAGAAACAAACATGCGTCCTTTTATATTCTGTAACACATCTTCCTCAAATTCCTTAAAAGAAACGTGATGTATTTGAAATTCATAACCCGTTGTAACTTCTTGGAATTCGGCATTTCCGTCAGCTACTCATTGACCACTCCTTCTAGCGATAGTTTGAAGGCACTTCAGTAGTTGTCCGCTACTTAATCATAAATGTTTTTGTCCACTCGACGACCATGTTTGTTGTGGCTAATTTTAAGATTGGTTCTTCATTTATTTCGCTGTTATTTGTACAACAAATAAGCGTGTCTTGCATTCATAATTAGAATAAAGTAGTAGCATTCATTAAATAAACCAAGTTATACATATGCTCCGACGCAGAAATTAAATTATTATATATTTTAATAATGTATACGTAGTGGCAGCGGGGTTGCCAAATTAGTGGAGTTGAATTAACATTTGTTGGTATTTTTTCGTGATAAACAGTTTTGTTGTTTGGTTCAATATTTTTAACTACAATGGTTTGTAATTAATATTAATAATATTGTTCCAACCTTTGTAGTAAAAACATTCTTAGGTTCAAAGTAATAGTGTGTTATTTAAAATTTAAATATATTCTGGATTTAATCGTAGAAAAGTTATTTAGAAATTACAATGTTATCTTTCAAGTTTCGGTAAAGTTCCGAAAAGGTCGACAGAAACTAATTGCGATTAGGCTATGTAAGTATTTTTTAAAAACAAGACCAAGCCTTATAAAAATTTTAACATGCATTTCAAAAAGATATGAGACGGAATTGTCAAATATATGGAATTTATTTCAAAAAAGTGTCTTGAGGTTTTGTTCTTTAGTCCGAAAATATTTGTAACCACTGTAGCAGATTTTGAAAACACGCTTACTGGATTTTCAATGAAATTTTAGATCGGCAACTCTGCTTCACAATATTTTGAAGCGTCTTTAATTCAGCCACACATTCTGGTGGCAGCTGTTTGTAACTTTTTAATGTTGCTGTTGCATAATTTTTCATATTTTAAACGAAGCACAATACTTAAAATGCGAGAAGGCACAATTATTTGTATATAAATAATTTTTTTTAATAGTCTTCCAATAATTTTAACATTACTTTTAATTTGCCTGAAATGCATCATATACACTATTGTTTACCGATTTTATTGTCATAACTGTTCGCTCTCACATATTCTTCGTTGAGACGTGACATTTGTACGCAGACGTAAGTCGCTGACGCTTCCGGTTGACTAGGTTCTCTATTTGGCTCGAAACAACGTTTAAAATTGATGTTGTTACAAGCGTCTGGTTAAATGCCTATAATTGAAATAGATTATAGCCAGTACTACGAAATTTCGAATTCGTATGCGGTTTGAATAATAAACGATTTTGATTTTTAATGTGTCAACAAACGAACTAAAATTGTGTTTGACAACTTTTAGTACTACTGTTTGTTCCACTTTTATTCACTACTGTTAATAATTTTGATTATTCTTATTATCAGCACACAAAAACGCCGAGATAATTAAGATATAATATTATAAGATTTGACTAGAGTGAATTACCTTCAATTTCCATAACGTTAAGAAATATTACTAGATTAGCCATTTTATGCATTTTATGTTGTGTTTAAAGAAAAATTTAATTCTTATCGGTAAGAAATAGATTGTTGGAAAGGCCTCGCTGAAAACATTGCAAACTGTTGAAGATTGAACTTCGAAATAGTCAAACGGTTGGCCGCTATAAAAAATATTTATATATAGCATGTTAATCAGTAGAACGAATATATAATTTTCCGTGCCTACAAGCTCGGAGCCTACAAATGTAATGTATAGCAGTAGCCCATAAAAAAATATATGAGGTTTTGGTATAACATTTGCTGAAAGTAAGCCAAAAATTAGGATGCACAAAATTGACATGTTGTACGGATAGAGCGTTTGATTTAGCTCAAAGCATCGGTTAGGTCTACCGAATGGATTCGATAATAAGGCTACGAATTGGCTCTTGCGGTAAAGTGTCTTATCAATCTCTTGCTTCAAAAATCCGATGGTATGAGCAATTTCAGTTCCGACAGTAAGTTCTCCTAACTGAAGCGACCACGGATTTTTATCCCGCCAAGGAAAGCCAATTCGAAAGTATTCCCCAAAACCATGCAGCACAACGGTCTTTTTAGAATGGGATAAAGTAAAATCGATGTCTCTTTACAGCTCTTGAAAAAAACCAAAAGCGGAGCGTACGTTAACTCGCGTCAAGGCGAGGAGATCTGAAGTTTTATTACTTTTTTCTTACAACAATATAACAAAATGGAATTCGAATCGAAAAATACAATATACCAAATATTTTCAAAAACACTATTTTGTTTGTAATTTATTCCGTAAATTTTGGTAGTTCAAGTTGGAATAACTTATCCATATATGGAGTGCTCTAACGACTAATGCCTTTGAATAATGCATTTTTTATAATTTTTATTTTTGTTATTCGCCATGCATAAACCGAGCACTAAAAATAAGTTTTTATTTAAATCTTAACTGCAGTGCGCGCATATGCTTGCAATAGCCCGGTCTCAACTACCGGAATTGGCTTGAATGCCGCTTTAGCATGTCGGCCGTTGGTCGTATGCTAAAATAACAAGAAAAGAAAATAAAATTATTTTAAATAAAATTATAAATTATTGCAATGTTACACAGTGTTGTTGTTATAGGTAGTCGCCAAGGCATAAGCAATCGGAACGGCTGCAGGTGGCACACACTTTAAGGTGAACTCTCAGCTCCAGTTCAAGTTGCCCCACTTAAGGCTGGTAATTAATATTATACATGAACATAAAATATGTAACTAAGTGCACAAACCTACATATATCTATATGGCATGGAAATCGATTAGCTGTTTTATTTATGACTTACGGCAAAAGTCGCCATCGCAATGACTTGGTCGAACTCCGTGTAATGAACAGATAAATAAGCAACTGACAAGCGTTTTTACTTTAAACAAGCCTTGGTATATACATAGATAATATATTTAGCAATAAAACTATGTATTTAATTTTATAAAATATTTGAATAATTTCGAATTATCGCTCAACGACTTGTCGGACAGCGATTGTGCACATTGTTCGCCTTCAAGTTGAAATATATTTCTAATGTAGCAAATTAATGTGAAAATTGTAGTTTTAACTAAAGCATTGTGGTTTGAAAATACTAACATACTAGCAGTAAAGGATTTTAATACACTCTAAAGAGATTTAGTATAGGCATTTTCAAAAGAAACTGAGTGCGTAGAATTTGTTCGAGGGTTATTGTAGAGGTTAGATATATACAATCCTGGTACAACAAGGCACCTCTAGACCATTATACCTTCCCTATATACTAGAGTGGTCCGAACTGAACATTATTTTCGTGTACAAAATTTCAAATCGATATCTCAAAAACTGACAAACTAGTACACAGACATTTTAAAGAGTAAAGTAGAAAGGCTCTCACAGTCGCTCTTTAATCATACTTCCATCCTAACCGAATTTTATGACTACTTTGGTCCGTTCAAAGAATTTTGGTTAAGTTCAAGAAACAATCTATAAATCATTTAGCCAACCAAGAGATATCTGAAAGTTATTATAAAGTCTGGATTTTGTTAGTTTAGAGATAGTCATCTTCCCTAGGGTAGGCGTATATTCTGGTGTCAATGAAAAGAGTGTTAAATCCTTCTTTATGTTAACAGGTTTGGAAAGGAAGAAACATTTTTATTTGCTTTAAGGTTGGTAATGCCAGCAAACTAAAGCATCGGTCGCCTTGTTAATATCTATTTAAAGTTAAAAGAATGCGTAAAAACTCGCTGTACTCTGATTACAAAAATTGCTTAGCATTTTTTTCTTGAATACACTTCAGCTCACATATTGAAATTTTATTACTCCAATTGCGGCAGTGGTCAGCTGATACGCATGCGCTTAAATCACTATCAGCAGCTATAAATTATGCGGCACGGACATGCCGAAGTATCACGATTTGACAAAATTTATCTCAACACCGTTATTTTGTTTTGCGCCAATGCTCCACTTTACTTGCCTAACGTTGCACATTAATCAATTTTCGCCTAAACTTGTATGTATATATTTTTTAATATGTGTATGTATGTGCTTATATACAAGTATGTATGTATTTTATTGCACATTTTCGTGAATAGACTCGTACGCATAGCTTTGGCGCCTGTCACATGTGTGAATTTATTTAAATTGAATTTTAGAGAAAAGCAATTTAAGCTGCAAAATACAAATATATTTACGTATTATTTTCTGTGTTGTCTCTTACAGCTTTCTCTGGTGCAATTGGCCTCCACAGACAATGCGAATGGTCGTAGCCTGCGCTTGGAGTTGAAGAAATATTGTCCCTCAATGCAAACCAGCTTTTGGAGTTGCATGAATCTCACATTAGAAGGTAAGATTTGTTTGTGTATTCGTAGCAGTGATTGAGTGAATGAGAGGAAATGTGACTGATTTACAGCCTTATTTAAAACAAAAAATCGTTGAATGTGGTAAAAAGGCAATAAAATATTGCAATGACCTTGATAAAATAGTTGCAGAAAAGTTGCTACTCTTTTATTTCATCTGCTGTACAACATTTCAATTAAAGAAATATCATGTGATTGTAAAGGAAACATATAGTTATTCAGATTCGCGTTGCTGAAATTTTTCATTTCGAATATTCAATTTATTCCAAAATCTCCAAGTTTATTGAATTAGTAATTTTAGATTTAAACTGATCAGTTTGATGAACTCTAAAGAGCCAGAAATAAAAAAAGTTTAGGCGATAATCTCTTTAATAAGATACTAACACGAAATAGCAGATATTAAGCATCACAATAATATGCTGCATATTTTCCGAAGTTCCATCACTTTCTAACACTTCTTTTAAATGCATATGTACCGCGGCATCTATCCTCAAAATATTTCTTTAACATTAATGACTAGAAAATCATCACTTAATTAATGTACCACTGCTAATAGAGATCTATGTATAAGGCCTATATAAGGTTAGAAATTGATAGCAATTTAGAAAAAGAGCGGTTTTTGTGCATTTTTGTTTTTGGAGGAAGCATTTTGTTTAATAAATAAATGCAATTAATATACATTCACAGTATTTCATATATTTTCCGCGATTACTTTTTAAAAAATGTTGATTCTCTTGTTCCCGTATTCGATCTCCAGTAGGACCTCGGAAAAAAGATGTCTAGCGGTGAGGAAGATTTTTCAACTTAGCTCAAATCCAAAAACAAAAGTGGTTATTATTATTATTATTAGATAAATACAGGTAATGATCGAAGGAAAAGTAAAAATTTTGATTTTTGACTAAATGGCCACACAAAAAAAAAACAACTTTTTGTAAAAAATTTTACTTTTCAAAGTGACTTAAAAATCGAAATTATCGTCAAAAATATTTCTCCAAGCATCATTACCTGACAAATCTAACAAGATCGTGTCGAAATTTCAAGTCGCGCTCGTCCAACTGTTTCGGCGAAATTTCTTCAGCCACGCTAAAAACTGATTTTTGAGAAAAAAGTATGTATGTATATTTTTCGTCGGTGAAAACCCTTTAAAATCGATTCGTATCACGGATGCGTCAATTCAATGTACATACATATATAGCGACCCTGAATCTTCTTCGAGATATTGGTTTTCCATATCACGAATATGACGATGCAATAAATTTAGCAACCCTGAATGTTTTCGAAATATTGATTTTCCATCAATATACTCTTAAAGTAATCAGACCCAACCTTCAGATTTTACTAACTCCTCTACTATTTGGGTTTGATAATTTAAGTAAAGTTTTAACTACTTTGTAGAAAAGTCAATCATTTTCTAGCGTTTGAGGTATGTAGTTTTAGCACAATGGCACAAGGAAATTGAAATTTGCGCACACGAAAGGATTTTATTTTCAATTACGACGTTCGACAAGAAAATGCCAATACCACATGAATTAATATAGGCAAGTGTAAGGATTTTCGAAATGCTTTCTATATAAAGTTGGATATTAAAAAGTTAGTAAGGTTCGCTAGTTTAGACATGGATCTTTTAAGATATGCATATAGGTATACCAACAAAAAAATATAGATTTTAAATCACCGAGCACAACCTGAAACAAATTAAACGCAATCTCGTACATTTATACGTTGCCACACATTTTCAACTTCAATAAACTTGCTTAGCTCTTAATTAATACATATGTTTATAGCATGTGGTACTTAGTATTACTATGCTTCATGTTTATTATCTTGCGGTTGCATCACTTTATTTTATTTTCTGCTTTTGTTTTTTTAATTTTTTTCAGCCGTTGCACGTGGCGCTGAGTGGTCGGGTCGACGTTGTTGCGCCTTGGGCTTGTCACCACGCTGCCGCAATGCCTGCGCCACATCAGAGTCCACAACGGAACCACANCTATATAAAGTTGGATATTAAAAAGTTAGTAAGGTTCGCTAGTTTAGACATGGATCTTTTAAGATATGCATATAGGTATACCAACAAAAAAATATAGATTTTAAATCACCGAGCACAACCTGAAACAAATTAAACGCAATCTCGTACATTTAAACGTTGCCACACATTTTCAACTTCAATAAACTTGCTTAGCTCTTAATTAATGCATATGTTTCTAGCATGTGGTACTAAGTATTACTATGCTTCATGTTTATTATCTTGCGGTTGCATCACTTTATTTTATTTGCTACTTTTGTTTTTTTAATTTTTTTCAGCCGTTGCACGTGGCGCTGAGTGGTCGGGTCGACGTTGTTGCGCCTTAGGCTTGTCACCGCGCTGCCGCAATGCCTGCGCCACATCAGAGTCCACAACGGAACCACA
>NW_021654322.1:0-16302 GCF_001188975.3 Bactrocera oleae
GTCTACGAAGCGCAGTCGGTGCATTTTCATTGGGGTGCGCCAGGTGGTATTAGGGGTTCGGAACACACCGTCAATGGTTACCGTTACGATGTGGAAATTCACATTGTGCATAAAAATATGAAATATGGCAACGCACAGGAAGCAAGGCAGTATCCAGACGGTTTGGCGGTGTTGGCCATTATGATTGATATTGTGGACGTAAGTGCGGGGTATAGCTGGAAATATTATTTTTCCCCATAATAAATGTCTGTCTACCATAGAATCCACAAACGTATTACCCAGGGCTTGGCGTGACTTAAGAACGGCTTCATTTCGTTACAGAAATTTGATATATTAGTATTGTAATATCAACTTTTTTTAGTAGATTTGAAGCTTTTATAGCTGATTCTCATAACAACCATAATGCGGACGCTTAGATAGATGCGATAAGTGCGACCTCTCCTTTTTGTAAGTCTAGGTGCGTCACTGTATCACATTGGGAGTATGGTAAACCCTTAACTTTATTTTTAATTTGTTTTATAATTATGAAAACTTAGGCAACTATAGGGCACTATAGCAAAGAGATTTTTCGATTTTTACTTTCTTCGGACAATATTAAGTGCGTATGCACATAGCTTACGACTTTTTATGCAGGATTTTTGTATCTATATTGGCAGAGCCATTCTGCGGGTTCGATTACATATTTGTGTTTTAAAAATGGATCTTGCCAAGAGCAACTCTGACTTTGTTTTCTGCCGTGAGTGTGAATATTGTGAATTTAGTGGTAGTCGTACGACATACCGACTCATTATTTGATCTAGTAGTTGTGCTTTGTAGAAGGGTTCACAATACTGATCTTTTGGAATTAAGGAAATTTATTTCACTTTACAGGCAATGTTTATTATTATTTTTTATTTTTTAGAATCTTACAACTTTTTATATAATTTTAGACGCAAAAATAAACTCGAAAACTGTGACAATTTGGTAACCGTTTTTTTTTGCTGTTAAACGGATTTTCTGTTACAGGTTTTATATTTTAATATATAAAACTGCAATTTTTACATACATATACGCATCAAATAAGATAGGTAAATGAAATAAATACGCTCAATTTGTAAAGTATAGGATTTGTATATATGCCTGTGCTTCTTCTCCAGCGGCGTACAGGTATGTTGTGTTGTTGTTTTTTGTTTAAAAATTCGAGCCCGTTTGGTCTTATGTTTCGTGCTTAGTTTTCGCGCCCGGTTGTGTAAATTTTATTTGTATAAAATGTGTTGTTTGTTTGTACACATGTATGTATATGTGGATGTAGATATGCATATTTTTATGTCACTGCACCCGTTTACTTTGTGACCACACTTTTGTTCTGTATTTTTTTTTTGTTTGAATTTGCGTCACTACATTTTTTAATTTTATTTAGTCACCGCACTTTGTATATTTTTCTATTTGTATGTTATTATGTTTTTTGGTGAAATTCCTTGAGTGTTCTGAGGTGTGGTGTGGTTCCGTTAGGGTGCGCCAGTTTTTTCGAGTAGAGTGGTGTTACATATAGGGGAGGTTAATCTTATTTAAACAAATATAAAGTGAATATTATAACTTTAAAAATGAAAAAATAATAACAAAATGAATTTAAATAAAAATATATTTTTTATATAAAATTTATAACACCAACATTTTAAATGAAATGTGATGTTATAATTTTAATAAAAAAATATTAATGAAATAAAAATAATATATTTTTAATTTATATTATTTTAAACAAATATTAAAAATTTGAAAGTAAAATATTATAACTTTAAATAATTCAAACTTAAAATAAAATGATATATTAGAAAATCAATATAATTAATAAATGTAATGATTTATAAAATATTTTCGCACTCAAAAAAATATTCTTTAATTTATAAAGATTTCAATAATTTTTAATTTACTTATAAAATTGGCGAATATATTATAAAACAATATCCACATATAATATATATAAATATTGCAAAAAACAAAATTATTATATTCATGAAAAGCTTTGAAATTTAACAAAATTTAAAATTCTAAAATTGAATTAATTATAATTAAAATTTGGTGTGAAATGAAAATATTAATACGTTTAAAAAATACTCGCTTTGGTGCGAAATGCATATTTTTAAATTTAAAAATATTGAAAATAAAATCATAAAAGAATTTTGGCAAATTAAATATTAAACAATCCAATTTATAAAATTCATTAATTCATTACTTAAAAACTGCTCGAAAAAATTATAAAAACAAAATAACTTTATATCCATGGAAAGATTTTCAATGTTTTTTTTTAATAAAATTTTAAATTTTAAATATATAAGTCATGAATTATTTCCATTCAGTATAATTTTTTATTAAATAAAGTGAAAACAAGAAAACTGTTTAACTTTGGTTGTACCGAAGCGTAAAAACCGAAGCATATGAAAAAATATTAAGCCATACTAAGGACTTGATTGTGATCGATCGGTCACATGGCAGATTATATTCTATCGTGGTCCGAATCTGTCAATATTTTGATAAATTGATGTAAAATGTGATATCTTGAACAAAAAGTTCTTCACACAAGAGCTTATTTATAAATCGTCAGTTTGTATGTCAGCTATCATAGTGGTCCGATAATCGGTGCTCCGTCAAAATGAATATTTGATTTTTAAATTTTGCTTTTTTATATCTTCAAATGTCCGACGAATGAAATGACAATTCTTTTTACTTTTACTTAAAGTAGCTTTTATTTAAGTATCCGGGCATAAAACTATTGTATTCTATATTTTAACCCTTCTTATTGTTAACGTGTGTAAATATTGAATCATTTTTCAGCTGATCGTTAATTATGGTTTTTTATTTGAAAAAATTCCTTGGTCAGCTATAATCGTAACTCTGCAGCTTTCACTATTTGTTATCTTTTTGGAAAATATCATGACTTACAGGGTAGTACTAAGTCAAATAACCTATAAAAACATCTTCATATCTATTAATTATTTATTAATACTATGAAAAGTCAGTCAGTTAGCATTAATATCGTGAAAAAGAAACAGTTAATATCAATCATTACCACGTTTTTATAAAACTATCCACAAATATCTTTGGCATGGAATCTCATATATATGCAAATTAACTCATACGTTTAAAAATTGTCCAAATAATCAAACTAGTGCTAAAATAAATTTTCGTTTTTTTTTGTTGGTTTCTTATTTTTAAACGTTAACATATCTTTTGGTTTTCAATGATAATAAATAACTTGAATTTATGTATGCAATATAGATATCTTATGAATAAATAACTCATTTATGTAGATATGATAATAATATTACAATAATATTACTATATAATTTTCCATTTATTATGCGAATTTTTTTTGGGATTTAAGTTCGTCCACACTTTTTTCCAAGATTCGAGTTAAAACGATAAGTTGGAGCAAATAGCGGTCAACTGGTGACTAAGCAAACTTAGTAATGCTCAAGATAGTCACACACTTTAAAAATGTTAACACCATATAACATATGTAACACTTGCGTATAACGGTTTTCAAAATACTACTAAAATATTTCTAAAATAAACTGAAATTGTGCAAAATTAAAGTCAAACCACAAATAGAATCTTCAAAAAGATAAAATTACCATTCCTTCAGAGAGATTTGCGCATAAATTGTATATAAATATATATAGTATGGTAAATATGTATGTCGATATGCCGTCCAACATAAATGCCTTTTTTAAATTTACGGGAGTGATCTTTCTTTCTTGATTTGCATATCCACACATACATATACACATAAGTATGTATGTTATGTGCCATAAAGAGGTATGTAATATGGTTCACTTTCCCATTGTCATGCAAACACAACACACATTCCGCATTAGTGAATCTACAACAAAGCGTAACGTCTCAATTAGAAATGCATTAAGTAAATATTTGAAGATACTCCAACTCATAAATTTGTTTTGTTTAATACAAATACACAACAAAGTCCAACTCGTAACTGTTATCTTAGGTCACGCTAATTTTAATTTCTAGTTTTTTTTTATTAATAAACAAATTTTGAATTTTTGGCCAAACTACTTTTATAAGTAATTATTGTTAACAAGTTTATTTAGTAATTAAGCACATGTTGTTTTCTTCTTTTCGATGCATTTGATTGTTTAGCGCGGCCGAAATAGCGCGTCAAAGCGCACGGACTGGGATTACGTATACAAATAGAATGGATCGAGATTATCCAAGCTTGTGGTGGTTCACAACAGTCGCCTATCAATTTGGATCATTATACCGTAAGTGTTGAGTATTGGACAAAATTATTTTTGAAAATGTTTACAAAATACACATCGCCATTAAAAAATAATACAGGACACTTCGATTCGTAATTCCTACTCGCCATGTTTGAGCACTGCTTCTCTCTTCTATTCTATTTCAAAACGAAAGCGCAAAGATGGCATAATCGCTTAAAATTGTATGTACATACATGGTTAGTCTAGTTTATTACTCTTTACGCACTTGTTTGTTCTATCGCTTACTATAAAAGTTTGAACGGCTCAAAGAAAGTTTATGCGTTGTGGAAAATGACTGATCTTAGCAATTTCTGTTTCTGTCTAAAATTGCCTATTTCCCATAATAACACCCATTTTCATTCATCTGAAATCTTTTCACTTTCCACTATGCATATCAAGCAAAGACATTGATTATATCGGGGTAAACTTTGCGTGAATAATGCGTTTAAAGTATGCCACCTTTGACCAAAATTTCTACAAACGAACCAAAACTGTCAGGCCCCTAGGTACTGAAAAATGTGGATCCAGAGCTTATAATGACTTTTAACCGAAAAATATCGGTGCAATAATGTATATATTAAATTGAAATTCATATAATAAATAAATTAATGAAACTCTCGATAATAGTACGTCTTTGTGTCAACAATGGGTTGAATCGATCAATACTTCTTTTAAAATAAAAATTTTGGCCAAACACCTTAAGGAATTTGCCGGGCATTGATCCTTGCAAGTTTGCGAGAGTAATAAAATGTTCGTTACACCCGAAACTTAGAACTTCGCTTGCTTGTTTTTTTTTATGTCATCACGTAAGACCGAATTGATTCTATGTCATATCATTTGCATAAATATGCATATTTCCTAAAAAAATTACCCACTTTCGAACATAACCAAACGAAGACTTTTATGGTAACCGATAGATCTATATATAACTGAACATACTGGCACAATAGTTAAGTGCGTTTCTAAAATTGTCAAATTAGCAAATCGCATAATTAATATATTTACGTGTTACCAGTTTTTGAGATGAATATATTAATTCCAAATTACTGATATATTAAGTGACGCTATGAAATGATTTAATTTTTTTTAATTACGTCAATATGTATATAATTTTTTTTTTCATTTCTCATAACTCTTTGGTTTGTGTTCACTTCAGTCCATAGGTTCGCTTAAGCCGGCTTGAAGTTCAGAACTATGCGCAGCCGTTCGCTTGCCGACTTACGCTCATCAATGACGGGTCATACAGGTACAATCCATCATTTGAAACTCTTTAAATAGCAACAAACAAATTTAACGACTGAATTAAATAACACTTTGTCATACTTAACAGCTGATATACACTGCCTGAGACTGTACGTGACGCGGCCAACTATTTTTACCAGGGTTTTTTGGTTCCCCCCTTTGGTTTGGGAAAATGGGGGCGGGGGCATACACACATACACATATGTATGTATTGTTGTCGGCGTGTGCATATGTATGTGTAAATGTTTAAGTTTGACCAGGCATACACCTGTTTTTGAGTACATACATTTGCCGGCTTCGCAGCGTGGTCTGATCTATTTGCAATTTCAGTTGCTTCCGGCCGCTTGCGCGCATGTGTGCGTGTGTTTGTGTTCTCTCAAGCTCCGCTATGCTAGCCGGCTTGGCTTGGACAAAACAGTTTGCTGCTTGTATATAAATTGATTGCAGTCTCCAGTGCAGTGCAGTGCTTTAGTTAATCGGACTAATAACCGATCTGCAACGCTCGCCGGCATAATCGCATTTTAACTGTATTTAGTTTAGCTTTGTCGACTTCATCGCTCTCATAGCGCTCTATTGAACTTCTTAAGCAAAATTAATTTTTAAGTGAAATTTTGCGGTTTACAGTTATTGTTTTATAAAAAACTTACGTCGTGTAAAAATGGTGCTGAAAAAACCGTTATTTCTGTTACTGCAGCTTTTGACTGGTAATTGTTGCATTTGTTTTTGCATATCAAAAGGATAATTATAGTTATATTGAAATAGTAATATGTGAAAATTAAGTAAATAAAAAATATTATGTGCTTTTTCAAAGAACCTATATACCTTGAAGAAGCAAAAATTTAAAAAAAAAAACTGGTGTGAAATGAAGTATTACAAGCGAATATAGGATAATATAATAAAAAATATAATAATAAAAAATAATGTTTTGTTTTGTCTATAGTTATTTGAAACAAATATAAAAAATAAAATATTATAACTTTTAAACGAAATAATATATTACTTTTTATAATATATAATCGAAAAAAAAAATATATGAAATAAAATTTAATATTAATAACTAAATATTGAATAACTTAGCACTCCATATTTAAAATACAAATTCCCGCGTTATGGAATCACAATTTATTTGATTTAGTTTTTAATATTAATTTAATAAAAGTGCAAATTATAAATGTAGAATCCGGAGGCTGATGCCAATAAAATTGCGTAAGTAGTGCCGCGAGAACCAATTTTGCGTGGGAGAAGGGATGCGTCAAACAGGCTCGTTGCACGATCGCAAAACTTTGGATGTGCAATTATATCGAATTAGCGCGTGGCGAACATTGTTGATGCGGCGCAGCGCACAAAACGAAAGAAAGGCCTGTGAACGATAAGCAAATTTTTAGGATCGCTGTATCAGCTGTCTAATAAGCAAATGTCCATTTAGCGATGGTCCCGTCCTTTTTGTTAGGTGTCTTCGTGCATGTTGTTCTCAGAGGTTGAGAGTGGTGGTGTCGTCGTGTGGGGTGAAATTCCTTAAGTATTCTCAGGTGTGGTGTGCTCCATTAGGGATTAGGGCTGTAAAATTAGAGGGATCTTGCGAACGTACAGTGATTGGCCGTGACTTAAGAACGGCTTCATTTCGTTACAGAGAAATTTGATATATTAGTATTTGTAATATCCAACTACTTTTTAGTAGGATTTGAAGCTTTTTATAGCTGATTCTCATAAACCAACCAAATGCGGAGCGCTTAGATAGATGCGATAAGTGCGACCTCTCCTTTTTGTAAGTCTAGGTGCGTCACTGTATCACATTGGGAGTATGGTAAACCCTTAACTTTATTTTTGAATTGTTTTATAATTATGAAAACTTAGGCAACTATGAGGCACTATAGCAAGAGATTTTTCGATTTTTTTACTTTCTTCGGACAAATTTAAGTGCGTATGCACATAGCTTACGACTTTTTATGCAGGATTTTTGTATCATTATTGGCAAGAGCCATTCTGCGGGTTCGAAAAATTACATATTTGTGTTTTTAAATGGATCTTGCCAGAAGCAACTCTGACTTTGTTTTTTCTGCCAATTCGTGGAGTGTTGGAATATTGTGAATTTAGTGGTAGTCGTACGACATACCGACCATTATTTGATCTAGTAGTTGTGGCTTTGTAGAAGGGTTCACAATACTGATCTTTTGGAATTAAGGAAATTTTATTTCACTTTACAGCAATGTTTATTATTATTTTTTATTATTTTAGAATCTTACAACTTTTTATATAATTATAGACCGCAAAAAAAACTCGAAACTGTGACAATTTGGTAACCGTTTTTTTTTTTGCTGTTAAAACGGATTTTCTGTTACAGGTTTTATATTTTAATATATAAAACTACAATTTTTACATACATATACGCATCAAATAAGATAGGTAAATGAAATAAATACGCTCACTTTGTAAAGTATAGGATTTGTATATATGCCTGTGCGTTTTGTACCAATTCCTGTGCTTCTTCTCCAGCGGCGTACAGGTATGTTGTGTTGTTGTTTTTTGTTTAAAAATTCGAGCCCGTTTGGTCTTATGTTTTGTGCGTAGTTTTCGCGCCCGCTTGTGTAAATTTTATTTGTATAAAATGTGTTGTTTGTTTGTGTGTTGTGTGTACATACATGTATATGTAGATGTACATATGCATATTTTTATGTCACTGCACCCGTTTACTTTGTGACCACACTTTTGTTCTGTATTTTTTTTTTGCTTGAATTTGCGTCACTACATTTTTTAGTTTTATTTAGTCACCGCACTTTGTATATTTTTCTATTTGTATGTTATTATGTTTTTTGGTGAAATTCCTTGAGTGTTCTGAGGTGTGGTGTGTTCCGTTAGGGTGCGCCAGTTTTTTCCGAGTAGAGTGGTGTTTACATGTAGGGGAGGTTAATCTTATTTAAACAAATATAAAGTGAAATAGTATAACTTTAAAATTAAAAAATAATAACAAAATGAATTTAAATAAAAAATATATTTTTTTATATAAAATTTTATAACACCAACATTTTAAATGAAATGTGATGTTATAATTTTAATAAAAAAAAAATATTAATGAAATAAAATATATATATTTTTTAATTTATATTATTTTTAAACAAATATTAAAAATTTGAAGTAAAATATTATAACTTTAAATAATTCAAACTTAAATTAAAATGATATATTAGAATATCAATATTATTAAAAATAAATGTAATGAATTTATAAAAAATATTTCGCACATAAAAAAATTTCTTAATTTATAAAGATTTCAATAATTTTAATTACTTATAAAATTGCGCGAATATATTATAAAACAAATATCCACATATAATATATATAAATATTGCAAAAAACAAAATATTTATATTCATGAAAAGACTTTGAAATTTAACAAAATTTAAAATTCTAAAATTGAATAATTATAATTAAATTGGTGTGAAATGAAATATTATAACGTTTATAAAATACTGCTTTTGGTGCGAAATGCATATTTTTAATTTAAAAAATATTGAAAATAAAATCATAAAAGATATTTTGCCAAATTTAATATTAAAAACAATCCTAATTTATAAAATTCAATTAATTCCAATTACTTAAAGAACTGCTCGAAAAAATTATAAAAACAAAATAACTATTATATCCATGGAAAGATTTTCAAATGTTTTTTTTAATAAAATTTTAAATTTTAAATATATAAGTCATGAAATTATTTCCATTCAGTATAATTTTTTATTAAATTAAGTGAAAACAAGGAAAACTGTTAACTTTGGTTGTACCGAAGCTAAAAACCGAAGCATATGAAAAAATATTACCATACAAGGACTTGATTGTGATCGATCGGTCAACATGGCAGATATATTCTATCGTGGTCCGATCTGTACAATTTGATAATTGATGTAAAATGTGATATCTTGTAACAAAAAGTTCTTCACACAAGAGCTTATTTTAATCGTCAGTTTGTATGTCAGCTTATGCTATAGTGGTCCGATATCGGTGGCTCCGTCAAATGAATATTTGATTTTTAAATTTGCTTTTTTATATCTTCAAATGTCGACGAATGAAAATGACAATTCTTTTTTACTTTTACTTAAGTACTTTTATTTAAGTATCGGCATAAAACTATTGTATTCTATATTTTAACCCTTCTTATTGTTAAACGTGTGTAAATATTGAATCATTTTTCAGCTGATCGTTAATTTATGGTTTTTATTTGAAAAAATCTCCTTGGTCACTATAATCGTAACTCTGCACTTTCACTATTTGTTATCTTTTTGGAAAATATCATGACTTACAGGGTAGTACTAAGTCAAATAACCTATAAAAACATCTCTTCATATCTATTAATTATTTATTAATACTATGAAAGTCAGTCAGTTAGCAATTAATATCGTGAAAAAGAAAGTTAATATCAATCATTTACCACGTTTTATAAAAACTATCACCAATATCTTTGGCATGGAATTCATATATATGCAAATTAACTCATACCTTTTAAAAATTGTCCAAATAAATCAAACTAGTGCTAAAATAAAATTTCGTTTTTTTTGTTGGTTTCTTTATTTTTAAACGTTTAAACATATCTTTGGTTTTCAATGGATAATAAATAACTGAATTTATGTATGCATATAATATTATGATAAATAACTGCATTTATGTAGATATGATAATAATATTACAATAAATTACTATATATAATTTCCATTTAATTATGCGAATTTTTTGGGATTTAAAGTTCGTTCCACACTTTTTCCAAGATTCGGAGTTAAAACAGATAAGTTGGAGCAAATAGCGTCACTGGTGACTAAGCACAACTTAGTAATGCTCAAGATAGTCACACACTTTAAAAATGTTAACACCATATATACATATGTACACTTGCGTATAACGGTTTTCAAAATACTCTAAAATATTTCTAAAATAAACTTGAAATTGTGCAAAATTAAAGTCAAAACCACAAATAAATCTCAAAAGAATAAAATTAACCATTCTTTCAGAGAGATTTGCGCATAAATTGTATATAAATATATATTAGTATGTAAATATGTATGTCGATATGCCGTCCAACATAATGCCTTTTAAATTTACGGAGTGATCTTCTTTCTTGATTTTGCATATCCACACATACATATACACATAAGTATGTATGTTATGTGCCATAAAGAGGTATGTATATGGTTCACTTTCCATTTCATGCAAACACAACACACATTCGCATTAGTGATCTACAACAAAGCGTAACGTCTCATTAGAAATGCATAAGTAAATATTTGAAGATACTCCAACTCATAAATTTGTTTGTATTAATACAAATACACAAACAAAGTCAAACTCGTAACTGTTATCTTAGGTCACGCTTAATTTATTTCTAGTTTTTTTTTATTATAAACATAAATTTTTGCAAATTTTTGGCCAAACTACTTTTATTAAGTAATTATTGTTAAACAAGTTTTATTTAGTATTAATGCACATGTTGTTTCTTCTTTTCGATTGCATTTGATTGTTTAGCGCGCCAAATAGCGCGTCAAAGCGCACCGGACTGGGATTACCGTGATACAAATAGATGGATCGAAGATTATCCAACTTGTGGTGGTTCACAACAGTCGCCTATCAATTTGGATCATTATACCGTAAGTGTTGAGTATTGGACAAAATTATTTTGAAAATGTTACAAAATACACACTCGCCATTAAAAAATAATACAGGACAACTTCGATTCGTAATTCTCTACTCGCCATGTTTGCGCACTGCTCTCCATTCTATTCTATTCAAAACGAAAGCGCAAAGTGGCATAATCGCTTAAAATTGTATGTACATATATGGTTAGTCTAGTTTATTACTCTTTACCACTTGTTTGTTCTATTCGCTACTATAAAAGCTTTGACGAGTCAAAGAAAGTTATAGCGTTGTGGAAATGACTGATTTAGCAATTTCTGTTTCTGTCTAAATTGCCTCAAAGTCGAGTTAAGCTTTCGGTTTAGATATATCAAATGTAAAAAATTTGCATGAAATCTGTTCTCCCGGACTGTTATTATACTCTCGCAACATGTTGCTACAGAGTGAAATAGGTTTGTTCACCTAGCGGTTGCTTGTATCACCTACAACTAATCGAGTTAGATATAGCGTTATGTATATATAAATGATCAAGATGAAGAGACGGGTTGAAATCCGGGTGGCTGTCTGTCCGTCTCTCCGTCCGTCCTAACTAAGCTCCACAATAAGATACAAGACTGTTATTTATATCTCTGGAACGGTATAAGATGACTGATAGGAAGCGCGTTAAAAATTATATAGTGGGCGTGGCACCGCTCACATTTAGGTGAAAACCCATATCCTGGGATCTGCTCAGCCGATTTCAACCAAATTCGGTGCATAACGTTCTTTTCATATTTTTATGTTATAGTGCGAAAATGGGCGAAATCAGACTACAGCCACGCCTATTTCCCATATAACACCATTTTCAATTCCATCTGATTCTTTCACTTTCCACTATGCAAATCAAGCAACAATGTTGTATCGGGGTAAGACTATGCGAGAATAATGCGTTTAAAGTATGCCACCTTGTGACCAACAATTTTCTAAATCGAACCAAAACTGTTCAAGCCCCTAGGTACTGAATATGTGGATCCCAGAGCTAATTGACTTTTTACCGAAAATATTGGTCAATGTGTAATATATTAAATTGAAATTCATATAAAAAAATAAATAAATGAAACTCTCGATAATAGTATGTCTTTGTGTCAACAATGGGTTGAATCGGATCAATACTTCCTTTAATATAAAATTTTGCCAATACTTTAAGTAATTTTCCGGGCTTTGATCCTGGCAAGTTGCGAGAGTATAAAATGTTCGGTTACACCCGAACTTAGAACTTCCTTGCTTGTTTTTTTATTTTCATCACGTAAGACAGAATTGATTCTATGTCATAACATTTGCATAAATATGCCATATTTCCTAAAATAAATTACCCACTTTCGAACATAACCAAACGAAGACTTTATGGTACCATAGATCTATATATATACTGACATACTGGCACATAGTTAAGTGTGTGCGTTTCTAAATTGTCAAATTAGCAAATTGCATAATTAATATATTTACGTGTTACCAGTTTTGAGATGATATATTAATTCAAATTACTGATATATTAAGTGACGCTATAAAATGATTTAATTTTTTTAATTACGTACATATGTATATAAATTTTTTTTCATTTCTCATACTCTTTGATTGTGTTCACTTTCAGTCCATAGGTTCGCTTAAGCCGGCTTTGAAGTTCAGAAACTATGCGCAGCCGTTCGCTGGCCGACTTACGCTCGTCAATGACGGTCATACAGGTACAATGCATACATTTAAATTCTTTATACCAACAACAAATTTTACGACTGAATTAAATAACACTCTGTCACACTTAACAGCTGATATAACACTGCCTGAGACTGTACGTGGACCGCGGCCAACTATTACAGGTGGTACTTCGTTCCAGTTACGTATTGCTAGACAAAGCAACGATATTAGAAAATCTTATGAGATTACACGAGAAAATTTATGAAAATATTAGAGAAACTATTTAGTTTAATTAAAATATATATACATATAATTAAATAATCATATTTATTTGGTAAAATAAGCATTTATTTTATTTACGAAAACTTTAAATTATTTTGCTGAAAATCACTGTCAATTTTCAGTTGACGAAACTTAAAATTAAAATTTTCTACAAAAAGCAATAGAAATACACTTACGAATCACCTGAATGAGTCTTAAACAAAAATAATACAAATATTATTATATTAAATAATATTAAATGATAAATAGAATAATAGTTCATTGTTAATATTTTTCATATGCTATTATTGAAGTTGTTATTCTGACAAACTCACTTTGTCTATTGCTATAATTATTAAAAATATGTCAATAAAATAATTTGAGTTAAATTTTAATGAAATATACATGAAAATCACAGACAGCAAAATTTCTCTTTCTTTACTTTAGCGATCAAAATATACGCACAATAATTTATTTTAAATATCAAAAGCACAAGTGTAATTGAGGATTTCATTGAAAATTGGATTCCATTCTTGAATTTGAATAAAACGTTTTCTCTACATAAAAGAATAGATAACTATTTTATTTAGCTTTATAGAAATGTGTTTTAATATATTAAATTTTTTATATTAAATTTTGTTAAATAAGAAATAAAATTTAAATTTTAATTAATTAAAAACCGAAAAATATGTGATATATCTATAAAACTTCTTTTATGATCGTTTATTTATAATTTTCCAGTTGACAATGTTTAAGACCATCTGCCATCTTGCTACCTTCTTCCATCACTTTTGTCCTGAATTCTAAAGATATCCGAAAAATATCAAATAATTCGGATGTAGTCTAATTTAATACTCATGTTTGCTTCTAGTGTTTGAAAGTTTGTCCCATATTATTTACAATTTCTTCATAATTTGGTATTTTATATTACTTTGGACATTTTCGACCATCAACACAAAACTTTTCAAGCTTCAATTTCCAGAACAGTCATAACCTTAGTAAAATCTGTCCTTTCATTAATTGCCGTACTTGAAGACCATAATCAAATATTTTGCCTTTCAACTTTCTATACCTCAGATGTATTCTGAAGTGTCATTAAAACAAAAATTTCTAATCGTTTAAAAATTAACATCATTCAAACTTTGTGCAAATCATTGAGTTCATTTTCAGAAAACTTTACACAATAACCCATTCACTTCCACTGGTAGACTAGTTTCTGTGAATTCGTGACATCATTGCTTCGATGTCGTAACTTTTAAAAATCAAGGGGTTTAATTAAGTAAAACAGGAAATTTTTAGACTATATCTAAGTATCACCACATTACGATTAAATAATTAAAACCTCCCGAATAATTTTCACATACCATCGGTAAATAGCTGAAATGAATCACTTAATGCTGCTACAGTATGCGCGAAAAGATACCAGAATCCAATAATGCTGAAAAATAAGTTTTATACTAATGTCTCTTTTTCTTTTTGTATTTATTTATTTATTATTACCCTTATTTCTTGTTTTCTTTGATAAGATTGATGTTTGACGATGATATCTTTATAACGCTAACTTATGAAAAATTATACAGACCATTTATATAGAGCAGTAAATTCCTACAAATGAGCTTTCAATTTGTATGGTTTTCATAAAGTTATAAAACTCAAGAAAAATAAATATCAAATAGTCAACTTCAACCGTTATTTTAAACTGCGTTTACAGAAAAATCGTGAGACTTTTGAGCGTAAAATTTCAAAGGTTGAGCGAGTTCTGATAATAGAAAAAAAAAACTGTAAGGCGGGATCTTCCTTATAATTAAGATCTCATACTTGGAGACACTTTCTTAGGTGTCTATCAACCAATTTTAGAGTACCAAGCGAAAAAAATTCGTTGTTTTACCTAATAGACATTCGTATTTGTAGATGTCTCAATGAATCTCGCTAATTTTGTGAGGAATTCAAGAACTTTAAAAGCAAAAGGTTAAATTCAGCTTCAAAATACCATAAATGTATTTGTTACTTGCACCAATATAAGTGCTTCGTTACGCTTTCTTTTGATTGTTTTGATTATGATGTTTTTAGTAATTAAGTTTTATCGTCTAAGAAAGCACCAACCGGCTGTTGCTATAGCATGTTATATCATTTCGTCACATGACGATGAATACTTTTAAATTTCTCATTGTGAAATAAGGTGATGATTTCAGTAAGCAGTAAAGTATCAGACAACCAGAGTATGACAAAATGCTAATTAGATTAAATAGTAAGCTTTTCGACGCATAAAGCATATCCATCTATGATAAATAGTTAGCAAAAATTTACATTGCATAGAAAATTCCAAACCATAGAAACTGGTTAATCAGCCAGAATCACTAAGTTCTTAAACCATTAATCCTAGTTAATAAAACAAAGCTTTCGTGTGTTCAAATTACCTTAAATAATATTTATATATTATTTATATATTATGACATAAAATCTTTAAACTAAAATTAATACTAAATTAAATAAATTAGATGCAGCGTTGAATTCAACTGGATCCTGAAGTGGTGTGCTAAATAGTCAGTGCAGTAACGCTTGCTAAGACCGCCTTTACGTCGATAAACCAGCGCCTATTCAACGCTTGCAATGGGCGATTATTGTTCCATAACGGTGCACCATTTGTCTGTCTCAGTTCGAAGAATCTTCGGATCTATAAGAAAGCGATGAAGCATTAAGAAAAATTTTAGCATTTTCAAATTTTTTACCATTGCACGTGATATCAAAAGTGGCCTGGAAAACATGCCATGTAACCGCTTCGAACAGGGTGGTGTGGTAAGTGAACCTGAAATTTTAGTTTCAATTATTTATCTAGAAAATATGTATACGAGTATATTGCTACACACCTCTGTAGGCAAAAGTTTCTGGTATTCACTCGCCCAAAAGTGATTCAAGACAGTTGATTAATTATAGTTGTATTCGTATCAGACCCCACTCTAGGTAATCATTATTATATTCAGCCCTGGGTAATACGTTTGTATTCTATGGAACAGACATTTATTATGGGAAAATAATATTTCAGCTATACCCCGCACTTACGTCACAATATCAATCATATGGCCACCAACCGTCTGGATACTGCTTGCTTCCTGTGCGTTGCCATATTTCATATTTTATGCACAATGTGAATTTCCACATCGTAACGGTAACCATTGACGGTGTGTTCCGAACCCTAATACCACCTGGCGCACCCCAATGAAAATACCGACTGCGCTTCGTAGACCCATCCAACAGACCG